>SNQJ01S0029639.1:70773-112204 GCA_010110895.2 Picea sitchensis | reverse complement strand
AGTGTGTTTAGTAATTAGTTAGTTATTTTAGCTCTTTTATTTATTTTATTTGTTTCTTCTAGGACTTTTAGATTGGCCAATGAATCCATTAAACCCGTCAGAATGAATTATACCAAATGGCTTGAGTTATTTAGACAACCCCGGACCAGACTCGCTCTTCCAATTGACGGACGGTCATTTTCGCCCGTTAACACAACCCAACCACATCCCCCATAGAAATATTCTATTTTCCAATGACTTGTTCTTCTCCTTGGGGGTTAGACCCCTCTGGCATGGATGCTACTGGAGGCATCACGCCTCCTCCACTAACACCACATTGTCTGCCTATGTAGCGTCCTCTAACCATGATTACCTGTAGGGATGCAATTCAATTTAATTAGTGATAACTTATTAATCAAGAATTTAATACAATGGAAGGTGTAATGATCTCAAGTTGCAGGGTTGAATCCGCTCTAATACCATATGGAACACCCCCTTCATTACGCCTAAGAAAACGCAAAGCACAATAGGTAAAAAAAATTTAGCATAGGAAAAATTAGCATCAACACATAATTCAATAGCACATAATCAACGACATCAAATTAAAGGAATTACAAGCATCACATTGTCATAATCAAATAACGTCAGAACTGACGCATCAACATATTTAGTGATGACATAAAATCACACATCATCATATTTGAATAACGACACATAATCAACAAGCATCATGAATGGCGACGCAAGATCAACTCATCATGATCAACGGGAATCATCAATACTTTTAATCGCTCAACTCATCCCAAAAAGATATTCATCAGATAACACAAGGATAACATGAGATAACATAACGATAGCATCAAGAAGACACAAATATACTACCCTCCCAACCTACCATGCAAGGTTAGGACCTCCAGGACACATAAGAAACCTCAAGCCCAAGATCCAATTGATTTTGACCATTTAAGGTCTCAGGGCTGGCGACTGTTCTGAGGAACAAGGAGGTGTCTAAATCCATTTAATACAATCAAGCCATAATCAACTAGATCAATCCAAAAACCTAAACATCAATTATTCAAGCGTAAGGGTCATCATCAACTTATCATCATACATCACATCTAGTTCATGGCGCATAAGTATTCTAACTAATCACATAACCATCATCCATCACATTAAATCCAAGGCGCAAGATAAATTATCAATTATATTCATAGCGCAAGATTCCATCACATAAAACAAATCCTCAATCACATTAAATTTCATTTCGTGCAAGAAGTTTAACATCTAAACATTCATTCATTACATCATAATTTCATTTCACGCAAGAATTCTAATATATAAAACCTTCATTCATTACATTAAATTCCATTCGTGCAAGAAGTCTAATGTCTAAATAATCATACATTACATTATATTTCAGTGTGCACAAGGAGTCTAATTACTCAATCATTTACTCATCAATATTAATTCAATGGCGTAAGAGAATCAAATTATTAAAACAATCATACTTCAACTTTATTCAAGGGTGCAAGCGTAAGCTAATTACTAAGACTCTTCATGTATCAACTTATTTAATGGAGTAAGATTAAACTAATTCGTGATCGATCATACATCCACATTCCATTCAAGGCGCAAGGAAATCTAGTCACTAAATCATCCATACATCACTATTCTTCAAGATGTGGGAGAAATCTACTTTATTTTCAAGGGTGCAAGAGATTATAAATACTTAATCCATGAATTCAAAACTAAATAAGTAGATATATTATAATTAAGGATGAGAGGTTCCAACGAAACTTGTGAGACCCATAATCCTATGAATACAAATTCTTTTACTGCCATTCCTTAATGAAAAATGCTTGAAACTCTATACATTGATCGAAAACTAAAGGGAGTACTAACCCACTCAAGAGGAGCTCACGAAATGGATGCAATCCACTCAACAACAAAAGAATAAAAAACATAACATGACAATCATATGCATCAGTTTTGGAGCTCTCCCTTAAACATTTTGAACGCACCTATAACAGTACACCACAGGAAGGATCGATAACCTAAATTTGGACTAATCTTCAAGGATAAGTGACCCAAGAATTTATCCAGGTCCGTTGAAGGAAAAAGAAAAAAGGAAAGCAGTTCTCATTATTTTTTTTCTCATAAAATTATTGTAGCTTGTCATGTTCATTTATGGAATAAAAGAACATACCACATCCAAGATTCACCATGACAACAAATGACCAGAAAAACCTTATGATTAGAATACAGTCTATTTAACCAAATTGTTGCTTATATAACTAGAATGTGTCGGAATAAAGAGGAGAAATTGATTATAAAGTGGTTGGGTCTCATGACATTCTTCTTCTTAGAGGGCTTACCTGTTGATACAACAACTTTAAAGGAGCTATCAAGTAAACATTGGTAAGGACTCAATGTAGCTAAAGCTTGTTATTGTTCCCAAATGAGATGTACGCCATTGAAATATCCGAAAATAATTGTCAAAAGAAATAGCAAGATGAGTAGTGAGGTTGTTGGGTTATGAAGTAATTGAAACACTAAAGGATAAAAGATGCAATTCGTGGAGCCCAAACGCCTCAAAAAGGAAGTGATAATTAAGGAAATAAAGTTTAGTTGTTAATTAAAGTAAAACACAAAGGGAAGGTATATGTTATTTAAGGTAAAACACAGAGGAAGGGATCTGAAAATTCAAAGGAGAAATCCAATAAAATTGTAGATATTTAATGAGGGGGGAATTTGAGTCCTTAAGGAAAAAAAAACGCATCGAATTTAAGGGATTTCATTGATTCTTTAACGGTGAATGTCCATCGTCCCCTACCATATGCACAGGCCTCCTTAAGTCTAAAAAAATCACATAGGATAAAGAAAACGAATGTTGAGCAAGAAGAATGACCACGGAGCCCTTTTGTCCTCAGAAAAATGCAGGGAAACGCCAAATCGTTGGGCAGAGAAGGAAATGCGGGTATTACTCACCCTGAATATCTCTGAGGGATAGTGGAATGCAGAGATTTCTTACCAAGGAAAAAATCATTGAGAAAGGTGGAACAAAAATTTCGTTGAGGTTATAAAATTTAACCAAATCATGATGTCAAGTCAATCCAGCATTGACAATGAGCCTAGGGAAATTCGTTGAGAGTTCAATGACAAAACCATGGTGATGATGGAAGTTAAAAACATTTTGAAAAATTCAATGACAAATCTAACTTTCAAAATCCCAATGGGTGATAGCAAGAACAACAATAAATCGTGCAGCAAAGACACACATTGGATGTATAACATCGTTGGGCAAGGAGTGAAAGAATAGGATAAAAACACAGAGAAACAATAAATTCGCCTCCCAGAAGAAAATAGTGGGGGATAAATATCTCATGTGCATTCTGATCATAAGCACAAGTGCAGAGGGTTAAGGAAGGCTGGGAAATTTTTAAAACAATCGCAGAGGTTAAAAACACTAAGGTACTAACAAAATTGCAGTGACATTTAATCACTCAGAAAAAATCGGATGAAGGATATTAGGAGAATGGTTTAATACACCGAGGTTACTTGGATGCTGGGAAAAAAGTTTAAAACGCAGAGATTTAATAAATAGCAGAGAATGAAAGGGATAAAAATTGCATAGGAAGCATTCGGAAGCCACCCGGCTTCGCAAAACCGTCAATCAATAGACTAATTATAAAACATATACTCAATAAAAACTTGACATAATTGCAAATTCAAAATGAAAATACCGTGACCGAAGGAGAGAATTCGAGGATAAACTCCCACACTTGCACTCCATCCATCTCCCCACTTGCTAACCATGAATACTTCATCGATACCTCCCAGCCAACGCTAGGGGTACTCTTCTTCCCCCTTATCTTCCAGAGTTGCAAAGGGGCCACACACAAACACAACCAGAATACTCTAGATCTCAGCTCACCTCGCAAGGTAGAGCTACCACTCTCTTTCTCAAGCTGGGTATCCCAACTCTCACAAGCAAAACCAATCATAATTTATGTAGCATAACCTTACTCCTACCAATCATGATCCATTCCTCCTCTCAACCATTTCTTTTATAGATTTTTTCTTAGTGACCACTTGCCATTTGCACATTTAATTCATTTTTTTTAAATTAATTAGGAATTACTCCCTCTGTACACTTGTCACATGTTCCCTTAGTTGCACCAATAAATACACCATTTAATTTAATTAAATGTCAATTTCCCTCACCCATCCTAAAAGCGCTCATAAAATTACTCTTATTTGTCCCTCTGTTCCCTCTATTTCCCTTTTAATGACCAATGCATTTCTGAAACTTAGTTGTGTTTAATTTAGGAAAGTTCTTTAGTTAGACTAGACTAGATACCTTTCTAAGCTTAAGGGATTTAGGAAAGTAAAACGCAAAGGGAAGATATTTGTTATTTAAGGTAAAACGCAGAGGAAGGGATCCAAAAATGCAGAGAAGAAATCTAGTAAAATTGCAGAGATTTAATGATGGGGGAAGCTGAGTCCTTAAGGAAAATAAAAAACGCAGGGACTTTAAGGGATTTCTTTGATTCTTTAAGGGTGAACGTCGAGCGTCCCCTCCCATACACACATGCCTCCTTAAGTCTAAAAATTTTGCAGAGGATAAAGAAAATGAACGTTGAGCAAGATGAATGAGCGTGGAGCCCTTTTCTCCTCAGAAAAACGTAGGGAACCACCCAATCATTGGGAAGAGAAGGAAATGAGGGGATTACTCACCCAGAATATCTCTGAGGGATAGTGGAATGCAGAGATTTCTTACCAAGGAAACAATCGCTAAGAAAGGTGGAACACAAATTTCGTTGAGGTTATAAAATTTAACCAAATCATGATGTGAAGTCAATCCAGCATTGGCAATGAGCCTAGGGAAATCTGTTGAGAGTTCAATGACAAATCATGGTGATGATGGCAATTAAAAACGTTTTACAAAATCCAATGACGAAGATAATAGTCAAAATCACAATGGGTGATAACAAGAACAACAGTAAATCATGTAACAAAGCCAGAGATTGGATGTATAACATTGTTGGGCAAGGAGTGAAAGCATAGGATAAAAACACAAAGAAACAATGAATTCGCCTCCCAGAAGAAAATAGTGGAGGAGAAGTATCTGGTGTGCATTCTGAGCATAAGCACAAATGCAGAGGGTTAAGGAAGGTTGGTCAATTTTTAAAACAATCGCAGAGGTTAAAAATGTTGAGGTACTAGCAAAATCGCAGCGACATTTAATCACTAAGAAAAATCCGGATGAAGGATGTTGGGCGATTGGTTTAACACATCGAGGTTACTTGGATGTTGTGTGAAAGGTTTAAAACACAGAGAATTAATAAATAGCAGAGGATGGGAGGGATAAAAAATGCATAGGAAGCATTCGGCAGTCACCCGGCTTCGCCAAACCGTCAATCAATAAACTAATTCTAAAACATATACATAATAAAAACTTGACATAATTGCAAATTCAAAATGAAAATACTGTGATCGAAGGTGAGAATTCGAAGATAAACTCCCACGCTTGCACTCCATCCATATCCCCACTTGATAACCATGAATACTTCATCGGTACCTCCCAGCCAACACTAGGGGTACTCTTCTTCCCCCTTATCTTCTGGAGCTACAAAGGGGCCACACCCAAACACAACCAGAATACTCTAAATCCCAGCTCGCCTCGCAAGGTAGAGCTACCACTCTCTTTCTCGAGCTGGGTATCCCAACTCTCATAAGCAAAACCAATCAGAATTTGTGTAGAATAACCTTACTCCTACCAATCATGATCAATTCCTCCTCTCAACCATTTCTTTTATAGATTTTTTCTTAGTGACCACTTGTCATTTGCACATTTAATTCATTTTTTTTAAATTAATTAGGAATTACTCCATCTGTACACTTGTCACATTTTCCCTTAGTTACACCAATAAATCCACCATTTAATTTAATTAAATGTCAATTTCCCTCACCCATCCTAAAAGCGCTCATAAAATTACTCTTATGTGTCCCTCTATTCCCTCTATTTCCCTTTTAATGACCAATGCATTTCTGAAACTTAGTTGTGTTTAATTTAGGAAAGTTCCTTAGTTAGACTAGACTAGATACCTTTCTAAGCTTACACATTTATGCTTTATTCATTTCTCAACTAAAATTCTAAATTAGTATTTACTTGCACAAGTGTATTAATCATTCCTTAGGATTTATTTTTATTTTCATTTATTCTTAATTTGATTTATTTCATCCCCTCATCATTTAATTTAAATTTTTTAGTTTGTATTCTTCTCACTCACTTAGACTTAGGCTTAGTTAAATATGTATTTGTGAACGCCTAGACCCTTAGGGATTATGCTTAATCAATTCATTCTTTAGTTAATTAATTAATTACTTAATTCGGCAGGTGCTCAAGGTTTTAAGTTTTAACATTCGCTCAAGTTTTCTAGGCCACCTAAGTTCATTAACTCATTTTTTTTATACCACGACGTGCCCTTCAATATGAACTATGTGCTCCAAGGGTGACACTCGCCTTTGATTCAAATTTTAATTTATGTGACGTGCCCTTCAAGATGCACTACGTGGTCCAAGGGTGCCACTCGCCTTTGACTCGTTTTGGTAGTTGTCCAACCCTTGGAGTCAATACTTCATTTAGGTGACGTTGTGATATTTTAAGGGCCTCTAAGGAATAAGGAGCTTGCCTTATTGCATGCCCTTTAGAATCTTCATGAGCGATTGTCTCAGTCTTCCCTCGCGACATTGTGGAACTCTCAAACTAGGTAATTGTTAACCTTTAATTCGAGCCATGGTGGGAGTGTTAGTAAGCTATGAGAGGGTTGTTGCCACACCTCTCCCTCAATATCTGGTTGTTGTGCATGGCCCCTTTACTCCTTATGTGATTCAGATTATCAAGCAATCATCATCTTGCATTCATCAACGAAACAATGTCAATGATCCATAAACAACATCATAATATACCCGATCATATGTCACATATGCATAAATAAAACTACCCCAAACCAATACAGTCCACTCCCTGACTCGATCCGAAGTCCAAGGAGGTCCATTGATGCCAGTGGAATCCTCAATTTGTCAAGTGTCCTACACACTCAGGGGAAGCTCATCAATAGCATCTGTCAATACAAATATATCAAATAACATAACATCATAATCCATCATCATCGTCATAAAATCAAGTGAAACAATATCCATGTGTTATAATCAGATCACTTGCATGCAAGTGTCCTCAAAGAATATGTCAATAACATGTTCTCACAAGAGAGGGATGTTACATACACCCCCTCTTGTTTTAAACTTCGTCCTGAAATTTCACAGTATATAAATGCAGTAAAGAAAGAATCTGACAAGATCTAAATGTCTAACTAGTAAACATAAAATGGAAATTGTTGGCACATATCATATGCATCCTCCCAGGTAGTCGAGTGTGGACTATAATTGTCCCACAATACCTTGACTCGATCGACTGTTCGACGTCATAGCTATCGAATGTGATGGTCTAGAATGCAGATTGGCTCCACCCTGAGTGCACCCTCGTCTGACACCTGCAAGTAACTCAAGTCAATCACATGTGTAGGATCACTAACATAATTTCTCAAAAATGATACACGAAAAACATCGTGCATACGCCTCAAATAATCAGGCAAGGCTAGTCAAGGCCATAGGCCCTTTCTTTTCCACAACTTCAAAAGGTCCCACAAACCTAGAAGATATTTTAGCACCCTTTCCAAACTTGATCGAACTCTTGTGTGGTTTCACTTGCAAGAATACTCAATCACCAACTTCATAACTACAATCAACGTGATGCGCATCAACATAACTCTTCTTCTGATCTTGCGCTTCTTTGATCCTTTTCCTTATCATTTTCATTTGTTCTTCCATTTCTTTGATCGTTTTTGGTCCTACCAAGACCCTATCCTCAAGTAGATCTTAGCTCAAAGGCATATGACACGATCATCCGTAAAGAAACTCAAAATGCGTCATCTTAATGGTGCCTTGATAGCTATTGTTGTATGTAAACTCTACTCATGGAAATAACTCTTCCCAACGCTTTTGTTGGTCCATCACGTACATATGCAACATATCTTCCAAGATTTGTTTCATTCTTTCTATCTTCTCGCCTATCTCCGGGTGATACACGGTACTAAAGTTAAGTTGGGTTCCCAAGGCCTCTTGGAAACTAGTCCAAAATCATCCTATAAACACCGATCCTCGATCGGATATGATCCTCTTAGGCATGCCATGCAATCTCACAATCTCGCTGATAAAAACTCTAGCTATATCTAGCGTCTGATACGTCATACGCACAGGAATAAAAAGTGCACTCTTCGTCAGAGTGTCAACTACCACGCAAATCGAGTCATGTCTCCTTGCCATCAGCAGAAATCCCACAATGAATTCCATTGAGATGACCTCCCATTTCGATTCTGGAATAGCGTTTGGTTGTATTAATCCTATCAGATGTCTATGTTCATCCTTCACTTTTTGACATACTAGAAATATCGCCACATAGTTTTCTATGTTCGCCTTCATTCCTTTCCATAAGAATAAGGGTTTAAGGTCTGCCCTCGTCTCTGTGACTGTTGTATGAGCCATCTACATTGCTCTATGAGATTCATTTAAGATCAATCTTTTCAACTCGTTGTTAGGTATTACGTAAATCTGGTTATTATACCTCATTAATTCATCATTGTCCATAGTAAATCTCACAAATTTTGGTACCAACATGGTGTCTTGTCTAATATTTTCCTTAACCTCTTTATACTAGTCATCATCACATTGTATAGTTAGAATATTTTCACAAAGATTCATCTGAAGAGGTATCACTAAAAATATGTGTGGTCTCTGACTCAATTCATCTGCCACTCTGTTCATTGTTCCTTTTATGTAGGTAATCTAAAAATCGTACTTGCTAAGTAGTTCTGACCAATGCTTTTGTCATGCGTTCAAGTCACTTTGTGTAAAAATGTGCTACAAACCACAATGGTCTATTTTCAGTTCGAATTTTCGTACAATTAGGTAGTTCCTCCACACTCTCAGGGAATACACAACGGCCAACAAATCCAAATCATGTGCGCATAGTTCTCCTCATGCTTTCTTAACTTCCTTGAGATATAAGAGCTCACTCGATCGTCTTGCATCAAGACTCCACCTAATCCTTCCTTGGATGCGTCTATGCATAGCAATAATTCTTCATCCATGTTGGGGACCTTTAGTATCAACGTTGTCTTTAACAGCTCCTTTATCCTTCAAAATGCTTCTGCGCATTTCACAGTCCATACAAACTTCTTTTTTTTCTTCTGCAATTCTGTGATCAGATTTGTTATCTTCGAAAACCTTCAACGAACCCTCAATAATATCCAGCCAAACTCATGAAGCTACGTACTTCTGGTATGTTCGTCGGTGTAGGCCATTCCATAATAGCCTCTACCTACATTGTATCCACAACAATTCCTTCGTTGGAGATACCATGCCCCAAATAATGAATCCTTGATTCATAAAAATGAGCATTTCGACAGTTTCCTATATAATTTGTTCTCTTGTAAACACTGTAATACCAAGTGCAAATGTTCTTCATGTTCTTCTATCATCCGAGAATATATCAAATTGTTGTTAATGAATACTTGAACAAACTTGTCCAAGTACTCGTGGAACACCCCATTCATCAAGCTCATGAATACCCCTGGGGCGTTTTCCAGTCCAAATGGTAAAAAGGTAAACTCGTAATGCCCAAACCTTATCTTGAATGTGGTCTTAGGAATCTCTTCCTTCCTGATCCGTAACTAGTGATATCCTGATCTCAAGACGATCTTCAAAAACATCATTGTGCCTTTTATTTTGTCAAACAAGTCATCTATTCTTGGCAACAGATATCGGTTCTTGATCGTTGCCTTGTTCAATTGACGATAGTCAATGCAGAGTCTCCATGACCCATCCTTCTTCCATATGAAAATGACAGGTGCACCCCAAGGTGACACACTTGGACGTATAAGTCCCAGGTCCAACAACTCCTTTAGTTGCATTTTCAACTCCTGTAACTCAAGGGTAGACATTCGATAAGGCGTTCTTGTTATTGATTCAGTTCCAAGTTTTAAGTCGATGGTAAATTCCATCTCTCTCTCGGGCGGAAAACCTAGTAACTCTTTTGGGAACACGTCTACAAAATCTTGTACTACCAGAAGGTTTTCTAATCCTTCTGCCATGCCCTTGTCGTTCAATGCTAAGATTACATATATCTTGCATCCTTTGCGCATACTCTTCTATACTTGTAGGGAAGATATGAACCTTAGGGAAACTCCCTAGTTTCTTCCAATAATCACTCGTCTCTATCCCGCATCATCATTCAAACTCAATTATTTTGTCTTATAGTTGAGTATCACATCATGCAATTCCAACCATTCCATACCGATCATGACGTCATAAGATCCTATGATCGTGACATATAGGTTGGCCTTCGTTACAAAATCTCCCAGTTTGAGGCTACAGTCCGTAACCTTTCATCCAACTTATTCTTGGATCTTGAAGCCATTTCAATGTAGCTAAACTCATCCTATTTGAATGCCTTTACCTTAATTCTTTTTAGCACTACACCAAAAATAAATCTCTATGTAGCATTGGGATCTATCAAAATACTAAAGGTCTGGTCATCGATGGTACCTGACATCTTGAGCACAACATATCGGTGCTTGTCTTGGCATTTATTCACCGCTGCATGAATCTGGTTGGCCTTTCCCAAATATCCTACCGTAGTGTGTCTGGATAACCCGGTTGGTCTAGCCCTCTCTACCGGATAGTCATGATGGTAATGTGTCTCTCCACATGTCTAGCATCTGGTCTTTGGCCCAATACTCCCGGTCCCTGAAGTAGAAGTTGTTGGCCCATCAACCTAAAACCCTGGTTTGTTCTGTTGAACATGCCTAAAATGTTTCTTCTATGGACGACGTTGTTGCCAGTGTTGTGGTCCTCTGTAGGGATTTTGTTGTTGAGGAATTGGTCGTCGTGGTGTCGTGAACGTGGATCCTCACAGAGTGCCTCGATACCTTGATGGATGTCTAGATAGTGTCTGATGTTGTTGTGCATCAGATGTTGCTTGTCCCGTCGGTCTTGTAGGAGTCCTTCTCTAGACCCCACTGATCAACTCTTCCTCATCTATGAGGGCCTTTTGGACTGCATCGTGCAACGTCTGAGGCATCAGGATCCTCACCTTCACATGAATGCTGACATTAAGGTCGAATACAAATGTGTTGACCTTGAGCTTATCGGTGTTCAGATGTGGAGCATACCTAAGCAACTCCATGAATTGGGCCTCATACTCGAGCACTGTATGACTACCCTGTCACAAGGCTTTGAACTCATTGATCTGGCACTCGATGAATTCCTATGAAAAATACCTCTCCCAGAACCGCTCCTCGAACAGTTCCCATGAAACCTCTTTGACAACCATGTTTAGTTGTGGAAGGAGTGTCTTCCACCATAGAATAGGGATCCCCTTTAGCTGAAAGATGTCCATGCATACCTTCATGTTGGAGGTGTAGTCGCGAAGTGCGAGGCACATCACCATGTTCTCCAATCATTCCTCGGCAACTGCGTCATTCGTGGCACTCAATAAATCGGGAAACTTGACCTTCTTGAGTTCTCTGTGAATGCCACGGGTACTGGCTAGGGTGCATTGTGGACCCTTAGGGGGTACAGGTGCCCTGGCCTCATCTATATCTAGATGGTTAATCAATTCCTCAGACATCCCATGAAAGGACCTCATCAACCCAACCACATCCCCCATAGAAATATTCTCTTTTCCAATGACCTTTTCTTCTCCTTGGGGGTTAGACCCCTCTGGCATGGATGCTACTGGAGGCATCATGCCTCCTCCACTAACACCACGTCGTCTGCCTATGTAGCATCCTCTAACCATGATTACCTGTAGGGACACAATTCAATTTAATTAGTGATAACTTATTAATCAAGTGTTTAATACAATGGAAGGTGTAATGATCCCAAGTCGTAGGGTTGAATCCACTCTGATACCATATGGAACACCCCCTTCGTTACGCCTAAGAAAAAGAAAAGCACAATAGGTAATTTTTTTTTAGCACAGGAAAAATTAGCATCAACACATAATTCAACAACGCATAATCAACGACAACAAATTAAAGGAATTACAAGTATCACATTGTCATAATCAAATAACGTCACAACCGACGCATCAACATATTTAGTAATGACATAAAATCACACATCATCATAATTGAATAACGACACATAATCAACAAGCATCATGAATGGCGATGCAAGATCAACTCATCATGATCAACGGGAATCATCAATACTTTTAATCGCTCAACTCATCCCAAAAAGATAGTCATCAGATAACACAAGGATAACATGAGACAACATAACGCTAACATCAAGATAACATCAAGAAGACACAAATATACTACCCTCCCAACATACCATGCAAGGTTAGGACCTCCAGGACACATAAGAAAGCTCAAGCCCAAGATCCAATTGATTTTGACCATTTAAGGTCTCAGAGCTGGCGACTCTTCTGAAGAACAAGGAGGTGTCTAAATCCATTTAATACATTCAAGCCGTAATCAACTAGATCAATCCAAAAACCTAAACATCAATTATTCAAGCGTAAGGGCCATCATCAACTTATCATCATACATCACATCTAGTTCATGGCGCATAAGTATTCTAACTAATCACATAACCATCATCCATCACATTAAATCCAAGGCGCAAGATAAATTATCAATTATATTCATAGCGCAAGATTCCATCACATAAAATAAATCCTCAATCACATTAAATTTCATTTCGCGCAAGAAGTTTAACATCTAAACATTCATTCATTACATCATAATTTCATTGCACGCAAAAATTCTAATATATAAAACCTTCATTCATTACATTAAATTCCATTCGCGCAAGAAGTCTAATGTCTAAATAATCATACATTACATTATATTTTAGTGTGCGCAAGGAGTCTAATTACTCAATCATTTACTCATCAATATTAATTCAATGGTGTAAGAGAATCAAATTATTAAAACAATCATACTTCAACTTTATTCAAGGGTGCAAGTGTAAGCTAATTACTAAGACTCTTCATGTATCAACTTATTTAATGGAGTAAGATTAAACTAATTTGTGATTGATCATACATCCACATTCCATTCAAGGCGCAAGGAAATTTAATCACTAAATCATCCATACATCACTATTCTTCAAGACACGGGAGAAATCTACTTTATTTTCAAGGGCGCAAGAGATTATAAATACTTAATCCATGAATTCAAAACTGAATAAGTAGATATATTATAATTAAGGATGAGAGGTTCCAACGAAACTTGTGAGACCCATAATCCTATGAATACAAATTCTTTTATTGTCATTCCTTAATGAAAAATGCTTGAAACTCTATACATTGATCGAAAACTAAAGGGAGTACTAACCCACTCAAGAGTAGCTCACGAAATGGATGCAATCCACTCAACAACAAAAGAATAAAAAACATAACATGACAATCATATGCATCAGTTTTGGAGCTCTCCCTTAAACATTCTGAACGCACCTATAATAGTACACCACAGGAAGGATGGATAACCTAAATTTGGACTAATCTTCAAGGATAAGTGACCCAGGAATTTATCCAGGTCCATTGAAGGAAAAAGAAAAAAGGAAAGCAGTTCTCATTATTTTTTTTCTCATAAAATTATTGTAGCTTGTCATGTTCATTTCTGGAATAAAAGAACATACCACATCCAAGATTCACCATGACAACAGATGACCAGAAAAACCTTATGATTATATTACAGTCTATTTAACCAAATTGTTGCTTATATAACTAGAATGTGTCAGAATAAAGAGGAGAAATTGATTATGAAGTGGTTGGGTCTCATGACATTCTTCTTCTCAGAGGGTTTACCTGTTGATACAACAACTTTAAAGGAGCTATCAAGTAAACATTGGTAATGAATCAATGTAGTTAAAGCTTGTTATTGTTCCCAAATGAGATGTACGCCATTGAAATATCCAAAAATAATTGTCAAAAGAAATAGCAAGATGAGCAGTGAGGTTGTTGGGTTATGAAGTAATTAAAACGCTAAGAGATAAAAGATGCAATTCATGGAGCCCAAACGCAGAAAAAAGGAAGTGATAATTAAGGAAATAAAGTTTAGTTGTTAATTAAAGTAAAACACAAAGTGAAGGTATATGTTATTTAAGGTAAAACACAGAGGAAGGGATCTGAAAATTCAGAGGAGAAATCCAATAAAATCATAGATATTTAATGAGGGGGGAAGTTGAGTCCTTAAGGAAAAAAAAAATGCATGGAATTTAAGGGATTTCATTGATTCTTTAACAGTGAATGTCCATCATCCCCTACCATATGCACAGGCCTCCTTAAGTCCAAAAAAATCGCATAGGATAAAGAAAACGAATGTTGAGCAAGAAGAATGATCACGGAGCCCTTTTGTCCTCAGAAAAATGCAGGGAAACGCCAAATCATTGGGTAGAGAAGGAAATGCGGGTATTACTCACCCTGAATATCTCTAAGGGATAGTGGAATGCAGAGATTTCTTACCAAGGAAAAAATTGTTGAGAAAGGTGGAACAAAAATTTCGTTGAGGTTATAAAATTTAACCAAATCATGATGTCAGGTCAATCCAGCATTGGCAATGAGCCTAGGGAAATCCGTTGAGAGTTCAATGACAAAACCATGGTGATGATGGAAGTTAAAAACATTTTGCAAAATTCAATGAAAAATGTAACAGTCAAAATCCCAATGGGTGATAGCAAGAACAACAATAAATTGTGCAGCAAAGCCACACATTGGATGTATAACATCATTGGGCAAGGAGTGAAAGAATAGGATAAAAACACAAAGAAACAATAAATTCGCCTCCCAAAAGAAAATAGTGGCGGAGAAATATCTCATGTGCATTATGATCATAAGCACAAGTGCAGAGGGTTAAGGAAGGCTGGGAAATTTTTAAAACAATCGCAAAGGTTAAAAACACTGAGGTACTAACAAAATCGCGGTAACATTTAATCACTCAGAAAAATTCGGATGAAGGATGTTGGGAGAATGGTTTAATACACTGGGGTTACTTGGATGCTGGGAAAAAGGTTTAAAACGTAGAGAATTAATAAATAGCAGAGGATGAAAGGGATAAAAATCGCATAGGAAGCATTCGGAAGCCACCCGGCTTTGCAAAATCGTCAATCAATAGACTAATTATAAAACATATACTCAATAAAAACTTGAAATAATTGCAAATTCAAAATGAAAATACCGTGACTGAAGGAAAGAAGTCGAATATGATCTCCTACCTTTGTGCTCCTTCCAGCCTCCCACTTGCTAATTGTGAATACTTCACCCATACCTCCCAGCCAACACTAGGGATACTCTTCTTCGCCCTTAGCCCTTTGAGCCGCAAATGGGCCATCCACAAACACAATATGAATACTCTAGCTCCTAGCTCGCCTCACAAGGTAGATCTACCACTCTCTTTCTCGATATGGGTATCCCAACTCTCACAAGAAAAAACAATAATAATTTCTGCAACATAACCTTACTCCTACAAGTCATGATCCATTCCTCCTCTTAGCCATTTCTTTTATAGAATTTTTCTTAGTGATCACTTTCCATTTGCACATTTAATTCATTTTTTTAAAATTAATTAGGAATTAATCCCCATGTACACTTGTCACTCGTTCCCTTAGTTTCACCAATAAATCCACCATTTAATTTAATTAAATGTCAATTTCCCTCACCCATCCTAAAAGCGCTCCTAAAATTACTCCTAGTTGTCCCTTTATTCCCTCTATTTCCCTTTTAATGACTGATGTCTTTCTAAAACTTAGTTGTGTTTAATTTAGGAAAGTTACTTAGTTAGACTAGACTAGATACCTTTCTAAGCTTACACATTATTGCTTTATTCCTTTCTCAACTAAAATTCTAAATTAGTATTTACTTACACAAGTGTATTAATCATTCCTTAAGATTTATTTTTATTTTCATTAATTCTTAATTTGATTTATTTCATCCCCTCAGCATTTAATTTAAAAATTTTATTTTTTAAACTTCTCACTCACTTAGACTTAGGCTTAGTTAAATATTTATTTGCAAATGCCTAGACCATTAGGGATTATTCTTAATCAGTTCATTCTTTAGTTAATTAATTAATTCAAAAAGTGCTCAAGGTTTTAAGGTTTAACATTCGTTCAAGTTGTCTAGGCCACCTAGGTTCATTGACTCAATTTTTTATACCACGATGTGCCCTTCAAGATGCCCTCTATGCTCCAAGGGTGCCACTCTCCTTTGATTCAAATTTTAATTTACGTGACGTGCCCATCAAGACGCACTACGTGCTCCAAGGGTGCCACTCGCCTTTGACTCGTTTTGGTAGTTGTCCAACCCTTGGAGTCAATACTCCATTTAGGCGATGTTGTGAGATTTTAAGGGCTTCTAAGGAATAAGGAGCCTTCCTTATTGCATTACCTTTAGAATCCTCATGACCAGTTGTCTCAGTCTTCCCTCACAACATCGTGGAACTCTCAAACTAGGTAATTGTTAACCTACAATTCGAGCCACAGTGGGAGTGCTAGTAGGCTACGAAAGGGTTGTTGCCACACCTCTCCCTCAATATCTGGTTGTTGTAAATGGCCCCTTTAATCTTTATGTGAGTCTGATTAGCAAGAAATCATCATCCTGCATCCATCAACGAAACACTATCAATGATCCATAAACAACATCATAATATACCCGATCATATGTCACATATGCATAAATAAAAATACCCCAAACCAATACAGTCCACTCTCTGACTCGATACGGAGTCCAAGGAGGTACATTGATTCCAGTGGCATCCTCAATCTGTCAAGTGTCCTGCACACTCAAGGGAAACTCGTCAATAACATCTGTCAATACAAGGATATCAAATAACATAACATCATAATCCATCAACATCATCATAAAATCCATAAGTGAAACAATATCCATGTGCTATAACCAGATCACTTGCACGTAAGTGTCCTCAAAGAATAAGTCAACAACGTGTGCTCGTAAGAGCAAGATTTTACAAAGTTATTTTAAATTAAAAGGAAAAAGGAAATTAAGATTAAAATTTTCACAATACAAGATTGTGAATGGAATCCTTCATGTAGAATTATGATGGTGTTTTATTACAATGTATGGAAAAGGAATATACATATAAATTTATAAAAGATATCCACAATGGGCTAGCTAGATATCACTTCGTCGAGGAAACAATTTCTCATAAAATATTGAGAGATTTTTATCGCTGGCCTACTCTCTTCAAGTATGATCATGCTTATGTTCAAAAGTGAAATATTTTTCAATTAAGCATGGGAAGAGAGAAAAAAATATATAGACCATTGCAACTTGTTTCAATTGAGAAGAAATTTAAGCAATGGGAAATCAATATCATTGGAGAAATAAACCCACATTCATCAAAGAAACATAAATATATCTTGATAACTAACAATTATTTCACTATGTGGCTGAAGTTGTGCCATTAACATAGGTTAATAAAAATGTAGTCATTCAATTTTTTGAACAACATTTGATTACTAGGTTTGGTATTCCTTTGGCTATTGTATTTGATAGAACTTATTATTTTTATTCATGTGATTGTGTAAATTTTATTTAGATAAAGGAATCATTCATTATTATGTTGCCAACAACAATCCATACAGAAATGCAGTGGTTGAATCCTAGTAACAAAAATATGATTCAAATCTTAAAAAATATAGTATTGGAAAACCATAGGAAATGGTGCAATGCTTTATACAATGCCTTGTGGGATGATATATTAACATATAGGGGCATTAGGGACATATCCATATTATTTGGTGTATGGGGAATAAGAAATATTACAACCCAATGTTTTCTTTCCTTCATTATAGCTTTTTCAAGCTTCTAGGGGTCATCCTTCCTTTTCTCTCCAAAATCGAATATATACATTAGTTATGTTGGAAGAGGAAAGGGAGAGAGTTAAACAAAAAAAATAATATCATCAACAAAGCAATAAAGGATGGCTTGATAAACACAATGTTGGTGATAGGAACTTTGAAATAGGTGACTTGGTATTAAAATGGGATAGAGTGAATGAACCAAAAGGAAACACAAAGTTTCAAAATTTATGGCTCAATCCTATTATAGCCTTAACAAGTCCCCTAGTTATTTTAATCCTCACTAGGTAAAAGAAATGGAGGGCCTACCAGTGCTTATATTCAAATGCCTAAAATTACCTATAGTTGGATGACACCTATTATTCCCTAAACTAATTGAATAAAAACGGGAATTATGCGGAAGTACTTAGTTAAAGAACCTATTGCAAGCCACCTCGTTGAATATAGTAACCAACCTCTCTCTAATAGCGAGACCTTTGAAAGGCCCCAGTTGGATGTTTTGTTAGTACCCCAACAATAGTCTAATTAGGTACCAAATTACCCAGAGGATGGTGGAAGCTGGGTAGTTAGCATATTTGGTATGGTGATGCATCCCAGATAACCAATCTCTCTTCACTTCTTTTTCTAACAAGTCAAATATATGATAAAAAAGGAGTGGCACTCTCTTCCTAGTATAGGGATGTTCACTCTCAATGATTCAAAGTATGGAATTTAAAACATTTCATTTGGAGAAATACCCTTCCTTTTCATATCAATTCATATTTCCCTACTCACATGCTATGATATCAATCTCCCTTAAGATCGGTTGGCCATCAAGTATCTCTTATACAACTCATTTTCACTGGTTGGTGCATATCTGGTCCTAACAATTACTGATATCATCCACTCAATTTGTGATACTTCTAATCATTTGAGCATATTTAAAAGGGGTGGGGTGATATTTATTCAGGAATATCTCCTACCAACCTGCACTCCCTAAAAAAGTTGGATAATTCGAATGTATTACAAGGTTTCTATCACCCCTTACCCACATAACAAACCTAAAGAGTCATTACATTTAACACGATTGAATCTAAAAAGGGCCAAGGTTACAGTATCTTGTGTCTCTGATTAATTTAAAGAAGTACAAGGGATATGTCATGTGAATGACTGATGGGAACCCATTTTGATGAGAATGTTTCAGACGGATTAGTTGAATTGAACATAGATGAGAATTATTTTTATAACAATGCACTCACATTTTCCTATGGCTGTGCGAAAATAAGAAGACCTCCTTTCTTTCTGAGAATTATAATGCATGCAGAAAGTAGACACTCCTAACAAGACAACAACGAGAAAATTATGTAGATCGAAGAACACTAAGAGTACCTACGAGGAAACAAAATTGTTTGAACCAATATCACACTAGTACTCCCATGGATCATGGATTGTGTTTGAACTCTTTCTATTGGCTCATCTCCATGATAATGCAGCCATTTTCTAATACTCCATATTATCTACACACGTACATCATAGTGAGTTTTCATAGCCACAAATACTGCCTAGATAGTATGTGCACATGCACCCCTACAAAAATCCCAAAGAATCATAAGTCATGAGCTGTCGAATACCCACGAGCCCGCACATCGTATAACTTTACCTATGGGTCCCACCATCATGAACCCCACCCTTCACAATGTTCAAATATGTATACATGTTTACCAAAAAATAAATAAGTCACTCCCCTAAACCTATCTCACCTTCATTCCGCAAACTGAAGACCCTAATACACTGCAGAATCTTCTCAAGACCATGTCATGAGTGAAACATGTGAAATGTTCATTTTAAAGATACACCTGCAAACCTGTGGACTACATGCCTAGCCTAATAAAAGAATCCCCATGGGTAATTTCTCACGATATTTTCCAACCTTAATACATTGGCACCCAAAATCATGTAGTATCTAAACCACACAACCGATGATCCCATCAAGTAAACCCCCTATCCATCAATATGTGCATGTCCCTACAAGACACTCACACATATACATGTTGGAAACCTACACTCATACGATAGATGATAAGATTGATCCCATACACGCATCACCCAGCTTGAACTCTCACACATATAGGATCCCTGCAGAATAGAAGAAGTACAACAAAGTATAGAGAATTTTATATGAGCGGAGAACAAATTTAGGTCGAAATTAGTTATTGTGTATGATGGATAATAATTGTTTTGTATTTTAAAGTATCTAAATATTAATATAACAAGAATTTAGAAAAGTAGACGCAGATTGATATGCTTGAGATTTAAACAAACAATGGCCATAGCCCTTCTAGTTCTCTCACGAAGCATATTGGCTACAAATATTGGATGAATTGTGAAAAATGATAGGGAGGAGGGGAAATGCCTATCACCAACTCATCCAATAACATACGGACCCCAGGTGATTAATGAGGACCACGTCTATTATAAAAAAGAAGAGTAGAGCAAGACAACGTTAACGACACACTTTCTTCGTCGTCATACCTCAACAGAGATCGAGCAAGAAGTTATAAGAGGGATCAAAGAATAAGGAAAACATCATTGTCTAGTAAAGATATGGGTGGAGAGAAAGATATCCTAGCAACAATATTAGGGATAATACACTATTTAATTAGGTTATTTCCGCTCGGAGGAATTGTCAGGATTCAACATAGAAAATCCAACGAGGAAGTTCATGTATTTTCACAAGCAACATAATACCTGCCACTAGAGAAAGAAGGACGTGGATTGAGAGATGGTATTAATACACAGCTTGAGATAATATCCATCCATATCAAAATGAATATCCAAGTCATAACCTTATTGTAGGAAAGAAACAAGCATTCATAGTTCGACAATTATTTGTGTTTCCAAAAGGGTAAATCTAGGTAAAATGATTTCATCTTCTTCTCGGTCAACTAGTTTCCATGAACCCTTGTTGCAACTGTATGATCAATGAACATGTTCACTTGTATTTTTCCATCATCTAGACCAAATTTTCAAGAGGAAATCCCTTCACCCCCAAATATTTAGAGTTTCTCACCTTCCTGACGAGAACCATATTAGGAAGGAATATTTTATAATGATTCATTCTAGCTCCAGAAAATCCAAATGTAATGGGAATGGGAAGAGTAGGGAAGTTCTAACTAAACAGTCATGTAATCAGGAAGTCCAACAGTCCACCCTTAGGTATATAGAAAGACAAGGTAACAAAAAAGAGTGGGGGGGAGGGGCTAGAAAGCCAAAATTGGGTGTTATATAATTATCTGTTGGACTCAAAGGTGGAAGAAAACTCTCTTCTTGTTTTTGTGTTTTTGAAAAATGAATTATTTCTTTGGAGGATGATAGCAATCACTTTCATGGTTCATTTATTCAATAGTGCGTTGTTGTTGGTTGTTTTCTGCATATGTTTAAATTTGTCATTTATGTAAATTGTCATTTGTAGGAAATAATTGTAAATGAATTTTGAATTCAGTAATAGGAGAATGCTTATGAACATATGCTAATAAGTATGTAATATGATTTGAATCTGTAAGACTGAAACTATTTATTTTTTTTCAAATTGGATTATAGACTTGTAATCGATCCAATCGTTGTTAGATAGGAATGAAGCTACTCTTAGAAATAGAATTGCACTTTCATATTAGAATATACATGCATTTAGACTTTTAGAGAGAAATTCATTCAATTAGCAACAGTCGAGCCCATATTGGTGGAGGTTGTTATTCAAACAAGAGTGGTCTAGTTTGGGACCTTCCATTGAGCGACTCTCTCTCATGTCAACATTTGGAGTTTCTCCCACATCAACAAGTCCTTTTCAGATTGTTGAAAATATAGGAGTTAGAAAAGATAAGATGAAAAGCTTAGAGGGTGACCTAGACCCTCTCTCTATTAATGGATGGATCCTTAAGAGATACTTCACCTAATTGTTTGAAAAAGGAAATCATCTTGTTTATAATTAATTCTAAGTTTTATTTAATGATTTTGAGCTTGATTTTAATTTATTTATTTTTAATTAGCAATTATCCTTTTTCTAGTTTTGTTAATCCCAAAATTGCTTTTTAGTTTTCATTCTTTGATTTGTTTATAGAGTTTGTTGATATTTCAACATTTAGCATACACTTGAATTTTTTCTTTACCATGTGTTATTATTCTCTTTCTTGGTAAAAAGTAAGGTGAGGTAGTTATGAGTTACGGTTGAGAGAAAAGGGTATCATGTATGTTTTTTCTTCTCAAAACTTTAGAGATATTCAATACTTTACCATTAAATTAATTGGTAAATTAATTGGTTGAATTCAATGGAAAATGCTTAATCATATCCATATTTAAAGTAATTGATTTAACAAGTAAAGATGGGGATCAACGAGAAACTGAAAACACTTCAACTGAGAAGGATAAAAAATAAAATAAAAAAGAGAATAATTAAAAGTTAAACTCTTTATAAAAGAATATTACTTAATCAAGAAAATGAGCATGTTTTACAATGGAATGCAAACATTTCCATTAGGGCTATGAATGCTCATTAGGAATGAAAAAATGTCATAAGAATGATAAACTAGTATGGAAAACTTAATAACTAAATCATGAATAGCCAATAGTTACAATTTACAACCTAACCTAAAGTTATAACTTATGTGTAACACTCATCCTAGTGTTAGACTTCCAAAATATATTATTTCATATAAAGTGCAATCAATTTAACCTTCATAAAATGTGTAAGTTTATGTCACTTGTATAAGGGCATTATTATATACATACATATTTAAAAAAAAAATTACAACTATCTCTAATATTATACTTAAATATTATTTTGTGCAATCTTAAACAACAACATTGTTATAACATTTTAATTGTTTTATCTAGGCTATTAATATTTACTTATGAATATTTACTTCTTACGTCTAAAACCCCTTTGAGTAGTTTTTTTCTTATAATATAATCATTATAAAAATGATTATATATATATATATTTTCTTACTTAGAATAATAAAAAAGTTAATCAATTATGATATAATTAAGACAAAGTTTCACTAATAAAATAATTAGCTAAGTCTAAAGATTTCTCATGTCCTTCTATGTTATCTTTAATAATGTAAAGCTTCTCACTTTAACAAATATTTACAATTAATATTTAATAATATAAAGTTTAGCACCTTAATGAAATACTTATAATTTTTTAAAATTTATAAATTCAACCTTAATACTATTCTCTAATTTATAATGTTAAAGTCATACTTCTATATTAATTGATTAATCTCATACTAATCTTAATTTTTAAATAATAAAATCCTTCAACTTCCTTACACACCTCACTATTTTCTTAAATGATAAATGAGCCAATCATATTCTTTTATCCAATTTTAAGATTAAAATAAAGGCGAATTTTAAAAAAAAAACACACTAAAACTATATGCAAAGTTTGGATTTTAACTTCCAATTTCTTTCACACTTGCCTCCAAATTATCATAATAATGAAATTCATTTTCAAGGTGAAACAGCTTAAGCTCCTTGGATTAATAAAATATTTGATAGTGATGTCATTCGACAATTGTTACAAAGATAAAGCTTAATTACAAGACTTATGTCATTGCATTGAAGAATGTTGGCTCGATCCTTATCTTCATTGCATGTTGTAGATTCAATGAATCTCAACTTGATCAATGGCTAACAGAATGCTCAAAAATATTTACTTTGTTTTCCAATTATGTTGGCAATGATGTGATTGGAATAAATGGATGGCATGGCTCACTTGAGCAAGTTTCTTTCCAACCAAGTTCAATAACAATTGGGTTGCTTTAACTTCAATTCATTTCAACACAACTTTATAATATAAGTAAATGCATACCTGTAATAGAGAGCATCCCCCCGATATATATTGATCGGTGTGTGATGACATCGTACTATACAATATTATAATACAATCCTAGTTTAGGATTTGACTGCCAATCCACCAGTTATATATATATATAACTTCATGGTTTATGAAAGAAATTATTATTATTATTTATATATTTAATTTATTAAAAAAAAATCACAAGTAAAAAAAATTACAAATATATTTTTCATATATCTAATTATTTTTTAGTTATTATTTTTTTAGTTAAATAAAATTACTTTTTTTTACATTTAATGCATATTCTAAAATGATTTTTTTTTAATGGATTTCAAGTAAATTATTATATATTTCCTTTTATGAAATATACATAATAACCTTTATGTTCAATAAATCAACCATGCATTTTAACTTTTTCCAAACTAATTAAAATACACATGCTTAGTCAACCATCATTTTCATGTATATTTAACATCTATAATTTATATCAATGGTGTCATGCTTCTCCATGCCCTTCAATAGTTACCCTTTTGTAAGTACCAAGGATGCCATGACCATGAATGTCCTTTAAACATCTAACTTTCTTTGGTGGGGGAAATGGTGCAACAATTGAGATCATGTTAGCTCAACTTGTTATTACCTTGTTAAGAGACTAATGGTCACTATGGAATACATATGCCACCTTATTGTGTGCCCATCGGCTAAACTTTATGAGTAACCAAATATAAAGCCTACCCTTACAACAATGTGCAATCCTTTGGGTAAAAGCATCATGATATTTTCAACCTAGAACATGGAAAAAGAGTGCTAGTAGGTGAAAATAGGAATGATGTTCCTCCTCTACTAGGGATACCATACAAACCCATGTGTGGACTAATTGGAAAGCATATTCCTTGCATCTGCACATACTAAATTGAATGCATTAAATAGTTTCATAATCATAAATTAAAGCATATTATTAATCACATGGCATATCTGAACATTTTGAATCAATATGGAGTCCATACGATGTTAATGGATTCCCACTTCAATGTACACTTATGGCTTCCATGTCACACTAAGTAAACCATTAGTGGCGTCTGAAAATTAATGCATCTGAAACATGTGTAAACATCCATTACAATATTTTATAACCACATGAATTGATACCATCAATAACGGCATACCACTATATAATTTACTCATCCATGGTTATCATATTAACATTAAAATAAAACTGATTCAAAGATATCATTATGTCAAATAAATCCAATCAAATAGTTAAAGGGTTCAAGTATCATCATCATAACACATGTTAATGAACCACATCATTTTGCAAACAAAATTCCCTCAAACAATAAGATCTAATATATTAAACTATTCAAAGAAAACATGGCACTACATACACCCCCTCTTTAGGAACCTTCATATTGAAGTTATAAAATAAATATGGAAAATACTAATGCATCTCAATTGCATCCTCCCAAGTAGATAAACTAGGACTATAACTATCTCAATGGACCTTTACTTGTTCTACCAAATGACGCCAAATTTATTGAGTACATCAGTACAAAATGCAGATGGTTTCAACCATCAAGGCCCCCTCATATGACATCTGCAAATGACTCAAACCAATAGCATGAGAAGGGTTTCAAGTATAATGAATATAACATGACAAATGAAAAACATCGTGCATACAATCTAATGTTAATGGTAATGTAGGACAACAAGCAACTGGTCCTTTCCTTTCAAGAATTTTAAATGGTCCCACATACTATGGTGATAACTTAGCTCGTTTGCCAAATTTAATGGAGCTCTTTTTCAATTTAACACATAAAAATACCTTATCTCCAATTGTGTAACTTCTATCAACTCTACATGCATCCACATAACTATTATGTTTGTCTTGCACTCTTTTTAACCTTCCTTTAATCATCTTCATTTGGTCTTCCATTTCTCAAATTATTTTTTGTTCTAAATAGGACTCTATTCTCTAGCCTGTCCCAACTAAGAGGTGTCATACATGGTCTACCATACAAAAATTCAAATGGTGCCATCATAATCAAGATTTGGTAACTATTATTATATGAAAATTATGAAAGATGTAAAAATTCTCCCATCAGCTCTATTGACCCATTGCATACATGCACAACATATCTTCTAAAATATTACTTATTCTTTCATTTTTTCCATAGGTTTCAAGATGGTACATCATACTGAAATTAAGTTGTATTCTCAATGCCTCTTGAAAACTTGTCAAAATCTCCTTGTAAACATTGATCCTCTATAAAAAAAAATTATCCTCTTTGGAATCCCATGCAATTCCTTTTCTCATTAATAAATATTCTTGTGATTTATAGTGTTTGATAAGTATTGTTTACTGGAATAAAATGTGTAGGTTTAGTCAAGGTTTCCACTACCACATAGATATAATCATTCCTGCTCAACATCATATGTAATAGTATTGTAAAATCCATCAAAATTACTTCCCATTTATATTTTGGTATCATTGCAATAATCTTATTGAGTGTAAATGCTCAACCTTCACTTGCTAAGATTCAAGCCATCTAGCTATGTAATTAACTATATCTCTCTTCATTCTCCAAAATAATAGTGATTTCAAATCCACATTCATCTTCTTTACTCCTTGATGAGCTATATAAATCTCTCTATGAGATTCTCTTGAGATTAAGTTTTGAATCGCATCATTTGGTATCACATAGATACTTCCACAAAATCATAATAAACCATTGTCATCCAAGTTTTATTCTTCATATTTCAAGATTTTTCATCACTTCATTTTCTAATTCCAACTTAAATTCATTATATCATTCATCTTCTAATTGGTATTTCAATATATTTTCTCACAAATTCATCTTCAATGGAAAAATCAAGAAAATGTGTGGTGTGAAACTTAAAGAATCTGCCACTCTATTCAATGTTCCCTTAATGTATGATATATTAAAATCATACTCACTCAATAATTTCGACCACCTCCTTTATCTAGCATTCAAGTTACTTTGCGTAAATATATGTTGAAGTCCATTATGATCTATCTTCAATTCATGTTTTATTCCAACTAATTAATGTCTCCAAATTTCTAACACATGCATTATCACTCCAAGTTCTAAATCATATTTTACATAATTCTTTCCATGCATTCAAATATTTTTTGATTCCTAGGAAATTACCTTACCTTCTTGCATTAGTAATCCACCCAATCCTTCCTTCAAAGTGTTTTTTCATGCCATACAATCTTGAGCCATATCCAGTACCTTTAATAAAGGATTATTTGTCAATAATTCTTTAAGTTTTTGAAATGCTTCCTCACATTGTTGCATCCACACAAATTTCTTATTCTTATTCTGTAATTCAAAAATCCTTCCAAAAAAATCATATAATATCCATCCAAACCCATAAAAATATGTACTTTATCTACATTAATAGGTGCTAGTCATTCCACAGTTGCCTCTATCATCACTAAATCCAATCCAATTCCTTAACTTAAAATTATATGTCACAAATAATAAATATTTGATTCATAAAATGAACACTTAGAGAGTTTATCATATATCTTTTTCTCTTTGAGACATTGCAACACTTTCCTTAAGTGTTCTTCATAATCCTCCATTTTTCTGGAATGCATCATAAAATCATTCAAAAACACTTACACAAACTTGTTGAGATATTGTCAAAACACTCCATTCATTATACTCAAATTAATACACCAGGTGCAATCATTATTCCAATGGGTACAATTACAAATTCATATTGACCAAAACTCATGTTAAATTCTACCTTAGGAATGTCTTCTTATCTTATTCTTAATTGATGATATCTAAAACTTAAATTTGTTTTAGAAAACACTTTATCCCTTTTCATTAGATCAAATAGATCATCAATTCTATGCAATGGATATTGATTCCTTATCGTATACTTGCCTATAATCAATACAAAAATCTCCACGGTCCATCCTTCTTCTTTACAAGTATCATTGGGGCTCCTCACAGTGATATACCTTGATGAATAAATCCAAGAGTTATTGGAGTTACATCTACAACTCTTGAAACTCTAGAGTCATCATGTAGTAAGGAACCTTTGTGATAGGTTTCATTCTTGGTTTGAGTTCAATCATGAACCCAAACTCTCTATTAGGTGTAATCCAAGTAATTCTTCTAAAAACACATCTAAGAATTCAGAAAACATAGGATATTTTTCTATATTTAATGTATCATCTTTCTCATTCATAACAGTTATAACATACAACATACATCATTTTCTCAAACTTTCTTCAATTGAAACACTAAAATGAATATTAATGATACTCCTTTATTCATCCCTACTAATATTCTTTTATGTACTAAATCTTCTATAAAGTAAACATTTTTTTCTTATTCATGAATTTATGACCAATCCATGCCTATTACTACATCATAAGATCCCAAGGTAGTTGAATTTAGTGATACAAAATTTATGCATACACCAGGTTCAATCTCGCAATATTTAACTAGATGTCCTACTTCTTGCTTAACTCTGGAAGCCATTTCTACTTGGATAAAATCCTCTTGATTAATTTCCATCATTTTCTATCTCAATAATGCATTATTGTTGAAATATTATAACTTAGAAGAATATTCTAATTATATTTGATTTATTATTGTATAGATCAAATCCCCTTTTGCGGATTGATCAAATCAGGTCTTGTATAAGATCAAATCCCCTTTTGTGGATTGGTCAACATGTATTTGTATGGTGTCATTTGTAAAGTTGGCCCCTAGTAATTGTAAAGTGGTTTTAGCCACTTCCAGAAGAAGTTGGCTCCACCAAGTGAAGAGACACAACCCTAGCACCACCTCACAACTTGTAATTATATGTGAGGATGGTGTCTCATTTGAACACACTCACTCACTATCTAGTTTTCATATCTTGAAGGCAGTTGCAGTTGCAGGAAGAAGTATAACGAAGGAGAAGAGAGGCACATGATTGGTCTTGGTCTGTCTTTGGTGTTTTGGTCTTAGTCTTGGCATTGTATTGGCAATATATTATTGAGGAATATTTTGTTGGGTTTTCTTCCCCATGAGGGTTTCCTAGGATAAAATGATGTGTACCTTGTGATCGTGTTTCTTTCAGTGATCCTGTTTATACTATTTTTTTGGAAATGCATTTAATTCTCATGAAATTTGGAAACAACCTAATAACAACACTAAAAACTTAACATGGTATCAAAGCTTGACTGAATAGAGCATGTTTCACTAGGTATCTAGACCTTTTTGTTGTCGTACAAGAAAATTAGGGATTTTTACTCAAGAGGATTTTTTTACCAAAGACCACCTTTAGAAGTGCACTCTACTCTAACGCATCTTTTGATAGATTGAGTGAACTTTTTCAGTGGTTGGATTCTCCGAAAATTCAAACCCTAGTTTTGACTGGTACTAGAAAACCAAAAAAACGGGAAACCAGAACCAGTACCAGAAGCACCAGTCAAGAAGTGTGCAAGTCAAGTTTCAAAGAGTAAAACTTGGATTATTCAAAAACAGACATCTCCAGCAAACTAGCCTCAACCCAGCGCATCTCCTAGTAATCTTAGTTTCATTTTTTGAGCACTTTCATTTTTTGGTCATTTTCTTAGCTCCAGGTCAAGATGTATGCAAGCACCAAGCTTGTTGACAAGATAGAAGGTGTGGAAAAATTTTGTGCCTAGAAGTACATAATTGGAATCATTCTTGAAGATAATGACCTTGTGAAATTCATAAAATAAAATGTACCAGATCCCGAAGAAAATGCAACCAAAGAGAAGTACAAGAAGGATATGATTAAGGATAAAAGGATAATTGCACCACTTGATCCCTCAATTTTCTTCTAAGAATACTCCAAAAGATATGATTTATGCCCTAACCATAATGTATGAAGTAAGGAACATCAACTGGAAGATGAACTTGAGAACCCAACTCAAGAATACAAGAATGAAAAAAGGAGAAACAGTTCAAGACTATTTCTCTAGGGTTTCTCAATTCAAGGAATAGTTAGAGGAAATTGGCAACAAATTAGATGAATATGAACTCGTGATGAAGACTCTTAATCGTCTCACAATACCTCGGAATGCCTTCATCCAAAATATTTGTGAAATAAAATAGAAACTCCAATTTGACAGTTTATGGGAAGAATGTGTTCAAGAAGAAGCAAGAGTGGCTAACCAAGAAGTCGTTCTATTAAAATATGAATATGAAGCCCTAGATTCTCATGCTAAGGGTGGAAAGGGACAATCTCATTTTCAAAAGGAGGCTCACTTTCATAAAGAATCTCACTCTCCAAAGCGATTCCGGAAATATCATAAGGATCAAAGAAAGGGAAAAGATTTCTCCTCCTACCAGTGTTATCATTGTGATAAGATAGGACACATTACTAAGAATTTTACTACCAGAAGGGAAGAATACATGAGGAGAAATAATAAAATACATCATGCCCATGCAGCTAAATATGATGAGCCACCCAAGAAGTTAGCTAAACAAGAGATTGAAGAATATTTTTTGTTTTCTACTCTCTCAGGATCTGTGACACCTGGAGAGGATACTTGGCTCATAGATAGTGGTGTCTCTAAGAAAATGATAGGTCAGAATAACACTCTCTCCAGCCTTATACAGAAGAACTCCCCCCTAGAAATTTTCACTTGGAGATGATATAAATTACCTAATCAAAGAAATGGGAGAAGCCACCTACAAACTTGATTCAAAAACTCCGATGAGAATGAAGAATGTACTCTATGTACCAGGTTTGAAAAAGAACTTACTTTCTATTTCATCTCTAGATAAGAAAGGTTTCAGGGTTGCATTCATAGATGGTGACATTCTTATGTGTTCTAAAGGAAAATATATAGAAGATGAAGTTGTTATTGAAATAGAAGAAGGTGGTTTGTACAAGTTAAAGGGTTACTCAGATGTAGCCTTGACTCACTCTATTGAAGTCCTTGTGAACTTTGGAATGTAAGGCTAGCTCACATCAACTACAAAGCCTTACCATATGTGAGAAAGGTAGTTACAGGTTTACCATAACTAAATATTGATCATGAAGGTGTATGCAAGGGATGTGTAGAAGGAAAGAACAAAAAGAATCCTTTTCCAAAGAGTGACAGTAAAGCAACAGAAATTTTGGAACTTATCTACTCAGATGTATGTGGTCCAATTCCATCAACCTCTCTAAGTGGTTATGTATACTATGTATCATGTATTTATGATTACTCTCGTAAAACTTGGGTTTATTTCTTGAAGTCAAAATACAAAGTACTTGGAAATTTCAAGGAATTCAAAGCCTTGGTAGAAAATCTCTCCAAAAGAAAAATCAAGATACTTAGGTCAAACAATGGAGGAGAGTACACTTCAAAAGAATTTGGAAAATTTTGCAGAGATGTTGGGATTAAGAGGGATCTCACCACTCCCTATAATCCTCAACAAAATGGTGTAGAAGAAAAAAAGAATAGAACGATTATGGAAGCAGTAAAAACTATGATTCATGATCAAGATCTTCCAATTCACTTATGGGTTGAAGAAGAAAGAACAAAAATGTATGTTCAGAATATATTATCCCATAGTGCACTTGATCCATATGGATTTCGATGGCCTCCCACCTATTCTAACTGGCTCATTTTGTCAGTTTTCCAGTTCGGCAGTTTTTTCCTATTTTTCGGGTCCTTGACTTACGGGGTCATTTTGAGGCCCTAAACAATGTTTTTAGGGCTCACCACATTCAATATGTGTAGGGATCACCATAGAAAACATGTGTATTCCTAGGATAGACCTTTTCAATGGGCTATTGTGCACCTAAAACGAAGATCATATGCAAAAGTTATGGCCCCAAGAAGTTGATGTACTAACTTACCCAAACAGGGCCCATGTGACTTTTGGTGCTTCATCTCCTAGGGTTAGGTTTTTTGATGTCTAGGGTTTTCGAAATTCATGATTATTATAAAAAGGCCTTGAGAGCCTCATTGTAATCATCTCCAAACTCTATGAGACAGACCCAGACTTCACCACCACCTACCAAATGTTGGGCACAAATGCAGTTGTCGCTAATTTCCATCTTCAGGATGGATTGTTGTGTCGTCTGGGCCATATATGTGTTCCATCAAGTGAGCGATCGAATCTGATCTGGGAATCCAACTACAGTTGGGTGGAAGGACACTTCGTCATCGAAAAGACAGTGGAAATTTTGCAGAAACATTTCTACTAATCGAAACTTCAACAGGAGGTCAGCAAGTATATCAGGTCCTACACTACCTGTGTTATTGCCAAACCAACCACTAAGAAACAGGTCCTGTACACCCCTATGCCTACTCCTGAAAAACCATGGGAATCCATCTCCATGGACTACATGTCGAGCATTCTGCTCATAAAATCTGAATCATCACTTCGAATCAAGACCCCGGAAGAAATGTTCACCAAAAAGAAGCCAGAAGTAAGCCATCTCAAAATATTTGGTTGTCCAGTATTTATACACATTCCGAAAGAAAATATAACTAAGATGGATACTTCAAGAAAGAAGGAAATATTTATTGGGTACTGTGAGGCCTATAAGGCCTTCAGAATCTACATACTAGGATACCATCATATTGAGATCAACAGATATGTAACCTTTGATGAAGATGTAGCACTCAAGAGATCAAGAAAATGTCATCTTGAAGAAGTATATGAATAAGAACTTGTAGCTCCCAAATTTGCAGAACCAGTAAAGGAAGTTGTAGTTATCCCTGATGATGAGATTCTAGAAGATCATGATATGGTATAATCTCAAGAACCTCCCCGTATGACTATCTATCACAAGAGAAAGACGGCTTGGAATAGAGAACTCATTCAGGACGCAGAAAAGTATGGTGCTCCAGAAGGAACCATGATACAAAGCAAGAATCCTAAGCCATTCTCCAGCTATATGGCCTTGATGTGTGATCTCGTAGAGAAGGAACCTAATTTCTTTGAATAATTCGTTCAGAAGAAATAATAGATGGACGCCATGACATAAGAATACCATTCCATTATGAAGAATGATGTATGGGAAGTAGTTACCAAACCAAAGAACAAATATGTGGTATCTTCCAAGTGGATATATAAAATAAAACATGCAGCAGACGAAAGTATTGAAAAAAATAAGGCAAGATTTGTGGCTTGTGTATTTTCTCAAAAGGAAGGTATTGACTATGAAGAAACATTTTCTCTTGTATCCAGATACACTTCTATCAGAACCATCATATCTCTTGCAGCCAAAATGAAGTGGAAGTTGCACCAGATAAATGTTCAAACAAATTTCTTGAATGGTGTTATTGAAGAAGAAGTATATATAGAACAACCACAAGGTTTTGAAGTTGAATATAGAAAGACTTATGTCTAGAGGTTGAAGAAAGATCTGTACGGGTTGAAGCAAGATCCTAGAGCTTGGTATGGCATAATTGATAGTTTCCTGACAAGATTGGGATTTACCAAGAGTAAAGTTGATCCTAACCTTTACTTCAAGGTTATGAATGATGAGTCAGTTATATTTCTACTATATGTGGATGATTTATTCTTGACAGAAGAAGAAAATCTCATCACAGATTGCAAGAAGAAGCTTGTTGCAGAATTTGAGATGAAAGACCTAGGCCCGATGCATTATTTCTTAGGGCTTGAAGTTTGGTAGAGCCCAGAGAAGATCTTCCTTAACCAAGGGAAGTATGTAGTTGAAATACTGAAGAGATTTAATATGTTGGAATGTAAATCTATGACCACACTCATCGAAATGAATTTGAAGCTCCAGGTTGATACTTCGTCAGAGTTGGTTGATGTTAATCTATACAAACATATTATTGGATTGTTGATGTATCTGATGAATACCAGGCCATATATATGCTTTGTTGTGAACACCTTGAGTCAATATCTAGTGGATCTTAGACATGTTTACCTTGTAGATGAAAAGCATGAGATGAGATACCTTAAGGATACGTTGGATTATGGTCTCTATTATACTGGAGATCATGAATTCAGACGGTATGGTTATACTGATTCAAAATGGGATGGAAGTTCTTCAGACAAAAAGAGCACTTCAAGATGTTCTTTTAGTTTGGGTTCAACCATGACTTCATGGCAAAGTAGGAAGCAATCCAATATTTCTCTCATCACGACAAAAGTGGAGTACATTGCAACATGTTTCGCTAGTTGTGAAGCCATATGGATTCAGAAGTTGTTAATAGGTCTGTTCGATCTGGAAATGGAAGCCACCATGATTCTATGTGATAACCAGAGTTGTATAAATATGACAAAGAACCCTGTGTTTCGTGATAAGTCGAAGAACATAGAGATATGATACCACTACAGAAATGATATGGTGGATAGGGGAGTTGTAAAGCTCCAATATGTTGGCACAGATGAGTAGGTTGTAGATGTGTTGACTAATCCTATGTCTCGTGTAAAGTTTGAGTACTTTTTGACTAAGCCTCTATCTCATGTACAGTTTGAGTACTTCCGAGACAAGCTTTGTATTTTCCGAAAGGACCTCCCTCAAAAGGGGGAGTGATGTTGATGATACTATGGTATCCTGACAAACAATGGGTAGCTCCGTTAGGATTTTATATCCTAGGGAACTGCTCATCCCTGGGCAGATCTCGAAGGTCCGGTAAGGATGGCCTGTCAGAGTACATGTGCATATATATTCCAGTTTTGGTCAATAGTGGTAGCTCAATTAGGATTTTATATCCTAGGGAATCTTATGATTCCTGGGAATATCCTGAAGGTCCGGTAAGGACGGTCTGTCAAAGTACCACTGATGTTGTTTCTAACCACTTGTCTCATTCTGTTGCCACATGTTGATGATGTTGTTCCATCTTTTTGTTGTTCATGATGATGTTCTAGCTTCGTTTTTTTATGATGTTGTTCCAACTTCGTGTTGTTGATGATGATGTTCCAACTTCATGTTGGTGATGATGATGATGTTACTCCAATTCCATGTTGTAAACGATGATGATATTGATGATGAGAAAAACTTCCGATGATTTATAGATTTTTCATTTAGTGTTCCAGATGTTGATGATTATGTTTCCCTCTCCTTATCTTGATGATGTTGTATTGAGTCATGTTAGTATAATACCCTTCTTGTTAAGGTGGAGTGTTGAAATATTGTAACTTCGAAGAATATTCTAATTACATTTGAGTTATTATTATATAGATAAAATCCCCTTTTGCATATTGATCAAGTCAGGTCTTGTATAAGATCAAATCCCCTTTTGTGTATTGGTCAACATGTATTTGTATGGTGGTATTTGTAAAGTCAACCCCTAGTAATTGTAAAGTGGTTTTAGCCACTTCTAGGAGAAGTCGGCTCCACCAAGTGAAGAGACACAACCCTAGTGCCACCTCACAACTTGTATTTATATGTGAGGATGGTGTCTCATTTGAACACAATCACTCACCCATCTAGTGCACATATCTTGAAGGAAATTGTAGTCACAGGAAGAAGTCTAACGAAGGAGAAGAGAGGTGCATGCTTGGTATTGGTTTGTCTTTGGTGTTTTGGTATTAGTCTTGGAATTGTACTAGCAATCTATTATTGAAGAATTTTTTGTTGGGTTTTGTTCCCCATGAGGGTTTCCTAAGACAAAATGTTGTGTACATTGTGATCGTGTTTCTTTCAATGATCCTCTTTATACTGTTGTTTTGGAAATGCATTGAATTCTCATGAAATTTGGAAATAACCTAATAACAACAGTGAAAACTTAACAATTATGAGAAATGAAATTTTTGGTTTTTCTTGGATCTATTAATAATGAAAAAATTATAATACTTATCTTACCTAATGTCTCAAGTATTGTATATTGATGGTCATCTTGGTGGTTATTCATCGTTTCATGGATCATATGGGATTTACCCAGATCACCTACAATATTCTTCATATGCTCCCAACTAGATCATCTATATGCATTCAAACAATCCCTATGAAAGTATGGTCCTCCACATGTCCAACACCCCCTCTTAGGAGGTTGACTCTAACTCTCGAATTAAGAAAAAATAGTTTTACTACTCTATTGTGTATGTCGAGTCTACAACATTGGTGGCCTTATGGAAGTCTTTGTTTCCCTATTGGACATATCTGAGTACTCATCACTTGTCCCCTTGATGCATCCCTATGGCGTACTATAGGTCTTGATGCACTAGTTAATTGTGATACCTATCTTTATACACCTGAACCTGAAGGTCTCAATGATCTCAACTGACCACCTCCAACAAATTGCTCCCCAAGTATAATAGCCCTCTATAATACCTCATGCAAAGTTTAAGGAAACATAATTCTAACTTTAACTATAATGTTATAGTTTAATATATATACAAATTTGTTAATCTATAATTTTTTTTGTGTTTAGGTGTGGTTCATACCTTAACAAGTCCACAAATATGGCCTATATTATGGTTCTAACCTACTTTTTTGTCTCAATGAATTAAACTTATTTAGTTGTCTCTTAATAAACTCCTATGAGAGGTAATGTTCTTTGAAATGATCATTAAACAAATTTCATGATATCTTAGATACATCCATTCCTAACTATAACAATAAAGTATTCCTTCAAAGAAAAGCAATTTCCTTTAACTAGAAGATACCCATATATACTTTAAAATTAGAATTATAATCTTTTAATGAAAAACGCCACCCTGTTCTCCAAATAAGAATCAACTACTTTTTGATGAGTGGAGCCTCAAAATTATGGAAATTTTACTTTTTCCATCTATCTATAAACATGGCTAGGCATCAACTACTTGTCGATCAATAGAGCCCCAAAATTTATGGAAATTTTACTTGTCCATCTCTAAGACTAGCACCTAAAAAAATCTTTACAAATATCTCTAATATTATATTTAAATATTATTTTGTGCAAGGTTAAAGAACAACCTTGTTATAATACTTTTAGTTATTGTATGTAGGATATTAATATTTACTTTAAAAACCTTTCATGTAGTGTTTTTTTTTCTAATATAAAAATAATTAAATGTAAATTTTAAAATTAATATTTATGATAATTTAAAAAACTAATTAATTCTAGTATAACTAAGACAAGATTCCACTAGTTAAATAATTGATCAAGTCTAAAAATTTTGAATTTGTTGGAACCATTTTTTTTTTTTTTTTAATATTAAAACTATATGCAGAGTTTGGATTTTAACTTCCAATTTAATTCATCACTTGCCTCCAAAATATTATAATGATGAAAACAAAAATAAAAGTGAAACATCTTAAACTCTTTTGTATTAATAGAATATTTGATATTAATGGTATTGGACGAGAGTTACAAATATAGAGCTTGATTACAAGACATACGTCATAGAAGAATGTCAACCCAATACGATTAACTTCCTTGCATGATGTAGATTCTACGAATCTCAAGTTGCTCAATTGCTTAGAAATTTTTACTTTGTTTTTGAATTATTTTGACAATGTATGCAATTGGAATAAATGTGCGGCGTGCATTTGAATATGTTGGATGAAATGAAAAAGAAAACGTTTATTCCCAGTATGCAGCCATGTTCCAGAACAATTGAGTATTTGAAACTTCTTCATAGGGTAGATTTTTTGGTTTAGTTCTTTTAACCATCGTTCCTATTGTGCGTTACTTGATCTCTCCTCTTTGCATCTGGGACTCTACCCATGTGTAAACTTGTTCTCTCTTTTTCATGTTCTAGACTCTTCCTCTGTGCATAAATCTAAAAAGGATATAGTTTCATATCAATCACACAAAATATATAACACATAAATTTGCAAAGATTTAACTATAATCGATTATGTATCAATAGTCCATAGCTTAGCAGCATATGGAACTTGTTGGAATATGATATAGTTTCATATCAATAACACAAAGTAAGATTTACGTATGATTGATTATGTATCAATAGTCCATAGCCTAGCAACATATGGTATCATAACTTGTTACAATATGCTTTCATGTCCTAGTAGTGTATGGTTTCATAGCTTATAGAGGGTGGGAGGGGAGCGCATTAATAGAGAAAATGTATTATTATAATACATTTTCTCTATTAATGCCCCCCTCCCAATTATAATACATTTTCTCTATTAATTCCCTTCCCCCCCTCCCACCTTCTATAGAGGGTGGGAGAGGGGTGGTATTAATAGAGAAAATGTATTATTATAATACATTTTCTCTTGTTTTGGTTGGTTTCATAACTTGGTAGCCTACAAGCTTTAACTTCAATTTGTTTCAACACGGTTTGATAAGTTAATGAAGACCTATCATTGATAGCATGTGTACATATATATATAAATAATTAACTTAACTTAATTTCACACTAGTGATCGGAGTGTGATGGTAGCATATTGTATAGTATTATGATGCAATCCTGGTTTAGGATTTGAATGTTAATCCAAGCATCTTGAAAATGATAAAAAGTCAATGATTATAGTCCACTTTGAGGGGGAAACCTCCTTTTACAATATATCCAATTCACAACACAAAATATGATGATCCTAAGCCTAGGTCTCCTTGGTGTATATATATATATATATATGAGACAAAGGGTGCAATGAAAGGTTCCAACCGACCTACTTATATAACAAAATAAATGTAATAACTCAATATCTAGTGCTTAATAAGGGATTTTATCTTTAACATGGGGCTTTGTCTAGGGCTTAAAATTCCTCCCAGGTAGAGCTAAAACCAATATATCATCCAAATACACTATAAAAATTGAATCAAATTATGGTTGTAATACATCATTCATCAATATCATAAATGTATATAATGCATTACATAAACCAAATGGCATGACCAACCATTCATACAAACTTCCCCCTATCTTGGAGGTGGTCTTCCAAGTGTCTTCTTCTTTGACACATATGTTGGTGTTTTGTTCCATTCATGTGCGTGTTTGTCTTAACGTTGGGGAGTTTAGACCCAAGGTTCATCCAGAGTTGATGAACAAAAACCATAGAGCATCAGCATATCAATCCGCGGCCAAGGTCGATGAAGGTCTCACCTGAGATGTAGAGAGGATCATAGAGATCATAAGGTCTTATGACATGGTTGAAGGCTTAAATACATAGAGATCCACCTAGGCTGGCATTCATGCAACTCATATCTAACAACTTGCTAGGACTAAGAAGTAAAACAATACACACACATATTTAAATCACACACGATAGACACACAATAGATCAGAATTGCAGCAACTTTGTTATTCCTTTCATTCCATAAAACACAGTATACATTAAATGGACTGTATTAGACAACAACGAAACTTCATATCTTCTTTTATATAACTTCCCAGAATTGCAACACACTGTGAAGTGTGCATTCTCTCAAGATATCATACATATGACAGACTTGGACTTATATTCAAAAACATTACAACAGTACACAGGCTCAGAGTGAGCTCGATATAATGACTCAATGAATCTCATCTAACCATCTAACTCTCTCTCGGGTGTCATTGCTTCCTTTTAAAGCTTTCTCTGCTCGGGAGTTATGTCTCTTTCTACTCTGCTCCACTCATTCTTTTGAGAAAGCTACCTCGCACGCTTTTGGCACCTTCCTGCAGCCCACGTAGCCTTCTGGAATCAAGGCAATCTTAATTGCCTTGTCATCTCATCTTTTGTCAGCTCCATGATCCCTTGTGTTGTTGGCAGTAATCATTCGAGAGTATTTCCCAATAATTCCTTTCTCGATTATGGCGTGCATTTTATTTATTTACGATGCACATCAAAACTGGGACCAACGCACATTTGGTACACTTCTAGATCGACGCACAATATCAAAACTCGGTCCAACACGTGCTTCTTGTTATTCTCCACACATTAACTTAGGCACACACAAAACTTTGGAATGAGCATGCACAACTTCATTTCTGCACAGGCATAAATGAACCCAAAACTTTGGGTGCCAATAGGCCCCCACCAATATTACTTGGCTCGTCCTCAATCCAATAGCTTCCTATGATCAGGGCGGAACTTTTGAGTGAGATAAAATCATCGATATTCAAAACCAACTGTGATTACGGTCGAGCCTCAGTAAGAGCAAGTTATTTGTTCTAGTTGTAGTTGCAACTCAACTAATGTGATCGAAATAAGAAACCAAACCCCATGGTGAAATATGGAGTTGGAGTGCATGCGGCTAGATGATCGACCCGGAACCTTCGTTGGTGTTTGTGGAGGTGAATGAGGGATATGTTTAAAACCCACCATCAAACACCGACCACTGAAAATAAGTTAGGCTCCATCGAGAAGGATCATCATTCTCATCTTGTCGTTTTGTTTTGGGAGGACCAGACCAAGGTGGTAGCCTCGACCTTTCTACTATTGGAGGGTTGGGGATCCATGACAAGATGTGAGAGTAGGGAACCTAGCAACTAGGCTAGATGAATTGGTTTGGAATGTGCGCTCTGCTGGAGGAGTGGGATCCATGAAAAGAGATGAGGGTAAGGATCTGAGAAAACTAGAGAGTAGAGTCTCTTCCTATCATCAAAGGTGATTGTTTTTTGAAACATATATTTTTTCTAAGCTTTAGACTTAAATAGGTTTAATTCTTGTTAAATAAAGACAAATGTGCACACAGATATCACCATTGATGAGGTCTTCCATTTAATACAATGATCCTAAGTTCTTAAAATTTATGGAGCTTCCCACTAGTTAAAGGGTCAAATCGCTAAAAACAGTCTTCAAAATATCGGGTTTCGGGGTTTCACAGACCTAACAGTCTAGCATATAAAGAGTCTCAATGTCCCGAAATGCGAAATCACGAAACTACGATAAGTTTTAAGCCATGTTAATTAAGGCATTAAAAATGATTAGTACTAATTAATCACATCGCAACTTTGCGATTCAGGGATCCTGCCTCGAGTGACCACCAAAGTCTCGATATACGAAATTGTGAAACTAGCTTAAATTAAACCAGGTTAATTACACGATTAATAATGATTAACGATAATTAAATCATATAGCAGTTTCGTGTTTCGGGAATCCTGTCTTGAATGACAACTTGAAATCCCGATACCTAAAGTCGTTAAGCCCTTAATTAATCACGATTAATTAAAAGGTTAAACTCGATTAATATTAATTGATCAAATCGTGATTTCGCGATTCGTGGATCATAACTTGGAATGAAATAAGATCGCCTGAGACTCCAAACCCCGAAATGGATTAAGGTTAAATACGATTAATTAAAAGGATAAAACTTGATTTATTAACACCTTAAACAGTCTTATCTCCTGTAAAGTTTACGTTGGTTTGAAATGCGGGTAAATTCAGATGATCTCTATGCTTTTCCTAGATCACGAAATATCGACCATAAATGACATTAATAGTTGATTTAGGGAAATGATTTCAAATAAGATCATGCTTTATCGCCCAAATCTTTTGAATAAAGGAATTAAACGCATTGTGAGAAAAGATCTACGCAAATTGATACACTTAAGGAAAAGAAGATTTTTCATTTTCTGAATTATATTCTCGTTTTCACAGAGTTTTCTTAACAAGATACTCAGTCATGTGCGTTTTCGGTGACAAATAACAGGTTTTTTAAGAACTTCTACCTGTTGATTAAGGTTGGTTGTCATCGATGTCAACCCTTGAAGAAAGACCCATAGCACAAAGGTTTGGGTAATGGACCCAATAGTGTTTGATGTAAATATGACTCATTATTGTTTTGTCATGGTTGATAAGAAGTAAATA
>SNQJ01S0029639.1:40713-66658 GCA_010110895.2 Picea sitchensis | reverse complement strand
GGAAAGCGAGGAGTTTTTCACCGTTGGGCAAGGTTCAATTCTCGTGAGGGCTTTACCTGGAGCCATGGGGACACCTTGAGGTAGTGGTCGAACGTGTGGTTGCACCCAGAGATACTATAATAAATGGTATCGTGACCCGTGCAAACATAAGTGGATCAAATCCCACCCCTATGTCCTTCAACTTTTTTAAACTAATCACTAACTAATCAATTTTTTTTTTTTTTGATCAGTATTATCTTCGCGAAAAGGTTTTGGATCAATCAATCAAGTCTCCGTGAGAATGCATGGAACGAGACGGAAGCCAAAGCGGCTAGGGCCCAAACCCTATCCTCCATCGCTTGTTGCAGGGGCGCTGCACGTCGGGTGTAGCTGCCGATCAAGGTTCCATCGATCTCGCTTCGATCTCTCTGCATACAGAACGCGAAACTACGGTTCCTGCCCGCCCGTCCTGCGTACACGCGATTTGGAGCAGTGGTAGCCGCTGGTGGTTGCCGCCTGGATAAGATGGCTTCAACCCCGATTGCCAAAAATGAAGCAGACCCTTTGGAAGCATTTAAAGCTTTAGTCTGTTCGACAGGATCTAAATCCAAGCCTGCAATTTCGTCTAAATTCGTTAAGAAGATGGAGGAGATCCCTTCTCTGGATCTTTCTCCAGAGGAGCCTTGCAACATCGCCCTCTTTCTGGCAGAAAATGCCCTCATCGGAAAGTTCACGGGACTATGGCCCAGCCCCAAATCGGTGGAGGCATGGATTAATGAACGATGGATGCCACTTATATAGGGAAGGGTTACCCTGTCGGCAGTAGGCAGGGGTTTTTTCGTATTCAGTTTCTCAAGGACAGAGGACCGGGATCTTGTTTTCAGATCTGGACCATATTTCATGGGGTCGAGAGGGTTGTTCTTAGCCCCCTGGACTCTTGACTTCAATCCTGGAGCCGAGATCACTGCAGCCCCTGTTTGGGTTAGGCTGCCTCACCTACCCATACATCTCTGGGGGAAAAGCTCTCTGGAGGACATTGGAAATAAGCTTGGGCGTTTCCTGGATAGTGTGGAACCGAAAGGGGGACAGTTTACCTGTGCTCGTATTTGTGTTGAGGTTAACCTTGAGAAAGGCCTACCGGAAGCCATCAAGCTTTCCCTGGGGGAATGGTTCCATATCCAAGAGCTGGACTACGAGCAGATCCCTTTTAAGTGCCTCCGGTGCCATGCATACGGTCACTTCGCAAAAAGCTTCCCCAAAGTCCCTGAAGAGAAGGAACCAGTCAAAGAAGACGATTTTCAGCCAGCAAACCGACGAAAGCATTCGAGGCGAAAGGATCCACTACCCCAGGCTCCGAAGGCCACTCATTCAGCAGAGGCACCTCTAGAAAATAAAAATAGCTTTGATGCGCTGAAGGAAGATGAAGCCCTAGATCCAGAAGCAACAACAGAGAAGGAAGATCCTCCGGCAGATGGAAGCCTTCTGGACTCCTCCCCCCCAGGCCCAGTAGCAGCAAGGGAATCTCGGGCTTCAGATCCAGCACCCTCTGCCTCTGCAGGTCTAGCAGCTTCAGTCCCCTCTAGCGATACTGTGGAAACCTCTGACTCAGCTCCGTCTCCACCCCTTACCCGAGGACGAAAGTCCAACAAAGAGCGCAGAGAAAAGGAGGCGGCCTCCAACATCTCTTCAGGCTCTCAGGAAAAGCTGGATCCCTTCCTTAAGAGGAAAAATCCTCCCCCCTCGGGTTAATGCTTTGCTTTTGTCTCCTATTGTGCTCACAGTTTGTGAGAATTTATTCATGTATGCAATTTCTGACATTTTCTCGAATTAGCTCCAGAAGTAGATGGGATGGGCTCCCCAAGACATTCACAAGAAGGTTGGCAGCACTGTTAGAGGTCACCAACCTTCTTCAGATTTGTATCTTTCTGATTCTGGCTTGCCAGAACGCCTTCTAATGAAACATAACCGTTCTTGTTAAAAAAAAAAAAAAAAAAAAAGAATTAATACAAGAGCAGACCAGAGATTCCACATTTCGCCCATTTGAGTTATGTGTTATTCTGTCTTTCCGCATTCTTGCATTTTTTCATATATTTCCTTGATGAATGCCTGATCGCAATTTAGTACAACATCTATTGTGGTTATGTTTCACTTAGTTATCTAATAACAAACAACTTTTCCTCTGTATTTACTATTAGTAGATACAAGACCTGTGAATTAATTAGATTGCTACATTTTATGCTTCATTTAAGGTTAAATTATCTATTTTCTTCTTCTATAACAAAGTAATATTCTTTTGTATTTGATGCCTTGCTTTGTCTAATAGCTTTACGTTTTTCTCTCATTACATCCAATATTTTCAAATTTAACTCATACATGAAAAACGACCTCCGAGTTGTCATGCTATTAATTCAATTTAAGGAAATTTTCTCACATAACTAAGATAGAAATAGAAAACTGTTAAATTTTCCTCATTTCCTGATGCCTGACATTGTGCTTTGAGCCTTAAGTACAAACTCGGGAACAACATCTTTTTGGCATCGTTGTCGGGGACAGAGAAACGAAGTTAATTTTCCCTGGGAGAACGACATTGTAAGTTTCTCTCTTTGATAGTGAACAAAGATTGAATACATTATAAGTCTTAGTTTCTATTTTTCACTTGGCGACTCCACAATTAATAAATTGGCATTTGGTCGAAGGAATACCAGACAAAACCCAGATAGTGAGCAGACCACGCCCATTTCCGACCCTGAAAAAATTTTAAAACCAAGGGGATACCTTAAGAAAACCACTGTGTCCACAAGCAAATTTTACCTACCTAAACCCACACAGTCTAATGCTAAGTTTCCACTTGAACCGTTAACTTTGTAAGAAGTTTCCACCCAAATCCTTTTCAGAGAAACGTCGGCTGATAGAACTAAAGATGAAATCTTAAACCCCAGATTGGTTTTATCCGAGATAAAGGCCGAAACCGATTCAACTACCTCATTTACCAATAAAGGTAAAGAGCCCATCTTGATACCTGCTTCGATTGATATTCCATCAGTTCCTGAAGAAAAGTTTCCAACTTCCCAAAGTTTCATAGAAGATATCATACACTCTGATTCGACTCCCACTGGTTCCCCCATTTACAAATCTTGCAAGTCTAAAGAACCCAGCCCTTGTCTCTCGTTTCCTCCCTTTTCAGTTTTCCTGTCTCTTAACAGTCAGTTCCCATACCCCCTTTTATTGCATCCTGAAGTAGCCAAAATGTCGCTTCACGTATTTGAAAACCCTCTCTAAAATCTCCAAGTTTCATCCCCTCGATTGTCAATGGATGTTGTCGGAGGAGGTGGTGCAAGCGGAGGTGGTGCAGGCGGAGGAGGTGTTGGCGGAGGTGGAGGAGGACATGGTGCCAAAGGAGGAGGAGGAGGCGGTCATGGAACACTCCCACCTCCTAGAATTTTCTCTAAAGTAGTTGTCAGATATGCTCCTTTGGTCCTCCCAGTCCCCCTCCATGATTTACCTGAAAACTATATGAAAAACCTGCCAAAGTTTACACAAGAAGGAGACCTAATCGTGACTTAGCACATAAATTTCTTTGATCAATTCGCCGACATTCTTGGCCTCGAGCATGAGGATGTTTATTCACGACTGTTAGTCCAAAATTTCGAAGGACAAGTAAGAACTTGGTTTCGAGGACTATCAGCGGGTTCAATAGGATCTTATAACGAGTTAGAAAGTGCCTTTCTTAGACAATGGGGAGAAAGAAAAGATCATATTTATTATTTAACTGAGTTTGGAGCTTTGAGAAAGAAGAACTCAAAAACAGTTTTCGAATTCACTCAAAGATTTAATAAATTATACAACAAGATCTCAGCCAAAGTTAAACCTTCCTAACCTGTAGCAAAAGTAACTTTCGTCGGATCTTTCGAGCTCAATTTTTCTGTGTTATTGAGAGAAAGGAGAGTTGTCAATCTCACTAGAATGCAAGACGATGTTGTAGAGATTGAGTCAAATATGATGGCACCTACAAAATTAAAAACTAAATTCGAATCGGGAAATAAAGAAACTAGACGATTTAGAGAACAAGCAAGACCCTCCAGAGATGGGAGTTCCTCGGAAGATAAAATGGATGACATGGAAAAAATAATTAAAGAACTATCAAATAAAATTTCGAAGATGGAACTAGATCAATATAAAGCGGATCAGTTCGCTAAAAAATATTTCAGGAGAAACCCTAACCCTCAAACACAACAAAGGAAAATTAAAAACGAAGATCAAAATATTCAGGCCCCCTTTAAAAATGAAAATTTTATAGGAGGAGATGACATGCAACAATTTGAGGAATTAGAGGAAGATATGAATAATATTGGCGATGATTTTCAACAACCTCATTTGACGAGGCAAGATTATGAAAGGTATTTAAAAGCAGAACATGGGTCTAATAATGATGATGGCATAAATACTACAGAAGATTCTGCTTATCAAGGAATCACTGATAATATAATGGTCGAGCTACAACAAAAGTATAATTTAGGGCCTAGAAGTAAAAATATAGCAACTGCCCAACCAAGGAAAATATTGTCGAGAGGTGAAACATATGAGCTAGCTCCAGAACAGACCGAAGCATAGACTGCCAAAATAAAAGGAGTTGACTCACAGAATTCCAAAACAAAAACAGCTGAGACACAAACTGTTAAAACAAAAGCAGTTGAAATGCAGACTGTAGAAATAAAACAGTTAAAAAGAAAGTAACACAAGCTAACAAGTCAGAAAAAAAAGAGATAGATATCCAAACCAGAGAGACTGATAAAACAGGAGGTTTCAACCTATAAAATGAGATTAATAAAATCAAGATCCTGATACCTCTAGTTGAATTGGCAAAAAATCCTACATACAGAAAGCAAATTGCCAAAATGATAATTTTTTCAGATATTGAAAGTCAGGTCGACATTATAAATTTGGAAGATGATAAACCGAATATAATTTTTGGTTTTCATTTTGAAGGTGCCAGAGATATTGTCACTCCTTTCTACATTACGCTAACTGTGCATGATCATCTGCTCCATAATTGCATGTTAGATTCTGGAGCTTCCCACAATGTGATGCCCAAAGCTATTATGGATAGACTTGGTCTTGAAATTACCAGACCATGTGGAGATCTGTATTCCTTTGATTCAAGAAAAGTAAAATGTGTGGGCATGATTAACGATTTAGTGGTAAATCTTGCACAGATTCCAGTAAAAATTGTTCTGATGGATGTAGTTGTTGTTGATATTCCCCCAAAGTATGGCATGTTGGTATCCAGGTCTTGGGGCACCAAGCTTGGAGGATCCCTCCAACTCGACATGACGTATGCTACAATTCCGATCTTTGGTGGACAGTTCAAAAGTCTGTACAGAGAAGCAAGGTTGGCATATACAGTAAGTGAACCGCATAATCCAAATAATTACAATGTTTATGTCGTAGATCAAGATTTAGGAAATTGTATTTTATCAATTGATGATGATATAGATGAATGTATAGAAAAGCATTGTACAGAAAAAGAAAAAACAAAAAAGACAAATAAAAATGTTTATAATACGGGAATTTGGAAAATGTATTTCGATGGTGCTTTGTCATGTGAAGGAGCAGGAGATGGAGTTTATTTTGTGGCACCCGGAGACAATTTTGTTATCCCTTTCTCTTAAAGGTTACAATGGGACATCGATTACACCAATAATTTGTGTGAATACGAAGCCCTGGTCTTAGGCTTAGAAGTTGCCAGGAAGTTGAATATAAAAAACTTGGAAATTTATGGCGATGCAGAATTAATCCTAAAACAAATAAATTGGCAGTACCAGGCCAAACAACCAAGGTTGAGGTCTTACAAAAATTGCGCCTGGGATCTGATTGAAAAAAAATTCTCATCGATTAATGTTCACTACATCCCCAGAACTGAAAATCAACGGGCAGATTCATTGGCCAAATAAGCTTCAAAATTTGTACCTCCTACTGTTTTCAAATTGAAGTATCACATAGAAATCAGGCACAGACCCTCAATACCGAAGAACATACAACACTAGTAGGTGTTCGAAGATGATGAACAAATCAGAAAATTATCAGAAATGGTGGAAGACTTTGTTGAAACGCATATTGACCAAGAAAATCAGAATTACCCCACTTGGATCATGCAGGAAGCAGAAGACCCTCAGGAGTTCCTAGATGAGATCGTCAATCATCGCATGTTAGTGCTAAAAAATAATCAGATCCCTAAATGTCTAATTCCTTTGGAGAGATTATTTGATCATGATGACATTCCATTAAAGTCTACCTTGCATCCTCAACTTGAAGAAGTTGAAGATTGTGATATAGGCACCAAGGAAACTCCTAAGCTGGTAAAAATATCTAAATACCTTCCCCCTGGAATGAAAAGAAAATATGTGGAGTTACTCAAGCAGTATAAGGACGTTTTTGCCTGGTCTTATTATGAACTAAGAACTTATGATACCACCATGATCGAACACAAGATTCCTCTAAAGTAGGGTGTTAAACCATTCAGGAAAAATATCAGACAAATAAATCCCATACTACTGCCTGTGATTGAAAGGGAAGTAAAAAAACTTCTGGATGCTAAAATAATTGTACCACTCATGTATTCTGAGTGGGTACCCAACCTAGCTCCAATCAAGAAGAAAAGTGGTAAAATCAAATTGTGTGTGGATTTCAAAAATTTAAATAAATCATCCCTCAAAGATAATTATCCATTACCTAAAATGGATCATTTATTGGAAAAAGTGGTCAGAGAAAATTGAATGTCTATGATCGACAGCTTTTTGGGCTATAATCAAATCGTAGTCCACAAGGATGATAGAGAAAAAACCGCGTTCACCACCCCATGGGGTACCTTTATGTATGACAAAATGTCATTTGTTCTAATGAACGCAGGTGCCACCTTCTAGCTAGCTATGGACATCACCTTTGCTGGTGAAAGAGATAAGTTCGTTTTCATTTAACTTGATGATCTAACCAAATTTTCTAAATCTGATGCAGAGCATCTAATACACCTCAAACAGTTGTTTGAGAAATGTCACAAATTCAGTTTGTCTTTAAATCCCAAGAAATATCACTTTGCAATGCAGGAAGGTAAACTCTTGGGCCACTTTGTATCTCGAGATGGAATTAAAATCGACCCAAAAATGGTTGAAGCTATAGATACTATCAATATTCCTAGAAATAGAAAAGAAATTCAATCATTTTTAGGAAAGATCAATTTTTTAAGAAGATTTATCCCAAACTTCGTTGAAATCGTGAAATTGATTATAGATATGCTTAAAAAGGACAATGAGGTTAAATGGATGACCAAAGCTGAAGCATCGTTTGAACGCATCAAGAAGGTCATAGGTAAAGCACTAGTGCTGGAAAGTCCAGATTATCTGAAGGAATTCTTAATTTTCTCATTCACATCTGAGCACACAATTGTTGCAGTACTCTTACAGAAGAACGAAGAAGGGCTCGAACAACCAATATCATTCTTTAGAAAAAGCCTTAGAGACATAGAGTTGAAATACGATATAATGGAAAAGTAGGCATATGCAATGGTAAAGGCCTTAAAATATTTCACGACCTATGTATTACATTCTAAAGTGATTGCATATGTACCCACCAGTTCCATTAAAGATATATTGGTGCAACCCGATAGTGATGGAAAGAGGGGCTGATGGCTTGCTAAAATTCAAGAATTCGATCTGGAGGTGAAACCAACAAAGCTCGTCAAAGGACAGGGTTTGGCTAAGCTACTAGCCGATCTAATTTCAGAGCGCTCAGAATAAATAGACTGCAAGAGTGTGAAGGATTTCTGGACATAGACAAATTTGACAATCAAATACCTACAACCCAAATCGAGGAGAAGTTCTCTTCTTCAGCTTGGTATAAATATATAGTCTCTTACCACCTGACTCTGCAATACCCAGAAGATATAACTCCTTCTAAAGACAGAACATTGAAATTGCATGCAATAAAATATTGTATCATGGATAACAAGTTCTATTGGAAGGATCCTCTGGGTTTTTTACTAAGTTGCTTGGTAGAATCTGAAACAGAGAGAATCATAAATGAATTTCATGAAGGAGTGTGTGGAGGAAATCACACATGGAGAGAAACAACCTATAAAATCCTAAGAGCAAGATATTATTGGCCTAAATTGTTTGCTGATGTAAGTGATAAAGTCAGAGCCTATAACCCTTGTCAATTATTTCCAGACAAACAAAATCTTCCTGCGTTACCTTTGGTACCAGTTAAAACAGAAGCCATGTTTCAACAATGGGGGCTAGATTTTATTGGTGAAATCAATCCACACTATAGTGCGCAACAAAAATGGATCCTGACGGCTACAGATTATTTCACCAAATGGGTAGAATATATTCCGACCAGAAACGCTATAGATTTGGTGGTGATAAATTTCTTGGAGGAAAACATTTTATCTAGATTTGGTTGTCCTCGGAAGATAGTCACAGCTAATGCAAAGGCATTCAAATCTATAGCAATGGTCAATTTTTGACAAAAGTACAATATTGTACTAGGCCATTCCACAAAGTACTATCCTCAAGGCAATGGATTAGCTGAATCATCAAATAAAATCTTGATCACCATAATTAATAAAGTGTTGAACGAAAATAAGAAATCATGGCATGTGCATTTGAAATATGCTTTGTGGGCAAATCGAATAGGCACCAAGAAATTGATCGGGATGTCCCTGTTTCAAATGGTGTATGGGACTAATGTGTTACTACCCATAAACCTCACTCTGCCTGTAATGAAACTTTGGCAAGCCGAAAAGGAAGAGCCAAATCATGTTACCAGAAGAATAAATCAACTGATCGAAGTCCAGCAGAATAGGGATGAAGTAGATGAGAAACTTCAGAAGTATCAGGATAACATGAAAGCCTATTTGACCAAAAAGCTAAAGATAGGGATTTTATCCCTGGTGACCTGGTTTTAAAGTGGGACGCTAGGAAAGAAGACTTAGGAAAGCACGAAAAATTTGACCATATCTGGTGTGGACCGTTTAAAGTCACAACTGCTGAAGGAAAAAACTTGTTTCTGCTCGAAAATCTGCATGGTAAAATCCTCAACGCCCCTATCAACGGGCATTACCTAAAGAATTTTATGCAATGATCAGTTTTCAAAATCTCACTGTACATATCGGTTTGTTTTCATAGTTTTGATTTACGGTTTTTCACTTTTTCGGTAAGTTTTACTTCCACTGTAAATAAAACGAGGTTAATTGATTTCATAGAAATAGAAAATATAAAATAAGTAACACACAGTGTTTTGGTTTGTGTAAATTTCTGACATTTTTCATATTACTATCACACATGATACTTTTCAATAGCCGAGAGATAAAAGACTACAAGAACTGACCTTTACGCATCAGAATATTGAGTTTCTCTCGAAACAGATGACAAATAAATAGTTTACTTGGTTGAAAATATAAGAGTAAATCTAAGGTATGAGCTTCTTCCCTATTTGAATTTTCAAAGAAGTATCACTTAGAATGACATAGGTCTCATATGTACAAATATTATCACCTAATCTATAACCAGATAAATCGAAATTACGTTTTAATTGTCAAGAGTTTTCTCTGGATAAAATAAAAAATGAAATAAAACTTGTAATAAAAAATGAGCAATAAGAAGACCTAAAAGAAAAGTTTCAAGAATCGAGTACAAAATTTGCACAAGAATGACCATACTTATAACAGAACATCTGAAACCCTCATTCTTTTCCCCCGCCGATTTTCAAAAGTTGTATTTTCATGTGATTCTTGATATCATCCCATGGTCTTCATAGAGGAAAAAGGGTCTCACCTTAGCTTCGAAAACTGATAAAAAAATCTTAAAACAACGAGAATAGGTAAAAAAAAATTCTTATGATTCCTATGACTTTAACTAAACAAAAAGTATGTCTAGGATAATCCTGACTCTCTTAGCCCTTCTAACAGGTTTAAACTAATTAGTTTCTCTCAAGGAAAGTTCCTGGAAAATAAAATCTCCCCATGGAAATTTCCCTGTAGGCAAAGGTGTTTTGAAATTCAAAGGAGGATTAGTCCAGAGTAATCAAAGTGAGTTAGCAGACCTATGTTGCTAAATTATCAGCAGATATCATCCCTAGTATATTGTATACAAATTGGTTTCCCCCACTTCATATTTTAAAAAATTATAAGACAGATGGTGAAAGGAAATTCATAAAATGATTGCCCCCATCTAGTCCAAAAAAGAGATGATGAAAGGAAAATCATTAAATGATTTCCCTCATCTCAACATTTAAATGCAAAATTACTAATTGAAGTGGTGAAAGGAAATTCAATGTGGGAAATTAGATAACTTCACCGGGGTACTGAATAGGCTCGTTGGTAGTGAAGCAATGTCTATGATATCTGCAAGGTTGTTATACATGAATTACAATGTACTTTGGTAACTAGTTATCTTTCGACTAGGTCTACATTCTAAGCTAACATGAGATTCCCTGACTAAAAACACTGAAATTACCTTACCTTGATGCAAACAAAATCGAATAGAGCATGCTAGAACGATTCAGGTGGTTTTGATTATCTTAAGAAAATATGAAGTTAGTTTCAAGAAAGGGGAGCCATTGATAAGACTAAACTCGAGATCAGTGAATGGTGAAGTTTTCAAAGTTTTCAAAGATAAGGATGAAATCTTAGGTCTTTATGTGTTCCCTCTTTCCAAGTGTGTTTTGCAAAAATGTGATAATGACTCCATTTACCCAATAAAGTCACTTGGTCTATTGTTCTTCTTGTCCCGCAGGGAGACAAGATCCCTAGATGGAGCCTATGTTGAAACATATATTTTTTCTAAGATTTATACTTAAATAGGTTTAATTCTTGTTAAACAAAGACAAACGGGCACTTGGATATCACCATTGATGAGGTCTTCCATGTAATACAGCGATCCTAAGTTCTTAAAATTTATGGAGCCGCCCACTAGTTAAAGGGTCAAATCGCTAAAAAAAAGTCTTCAAAATATCAGGTTTTGGGGTTTCACAGACCTAACAGTCCAGCATATAAAGAGTCTCAATGTCCCGACATGCAAAATCACTAAACTACGATAAGTTTTAAGCCATGTTAATTAAGGCGTTAAAAGCGATTAGTACTAATTAATCACATCGCAACTTTTCGATTCGGGGATCCTGCCTCGAGCGACCACCAAAGTCCCGATATACAAAATTGCGAAACTAGCTTAAATTAAACCAGGTTAATTAAACGATTAATAATGATTAATGATAATTAAATCATATCGTAGTTTCGTGTTTCAAGAATCCTGTCTTGAACGACAAATTGAAATCCCGATACCCAAAGTCGCAAAACCCTTAATTAATCATGATTAATTAAAAGGTTAAACTCGATTAATATTAATTGATCAAATCATGATTTTGCGATTCGGGGATCATAACTTGAAATTAAATAAGATAGCTCAGGACTCCAAACCCCGAAATGTATTAAGGTTAAACATGATTAATTAACAGGATAAAACTTGATTTATTAACACCTTAAACAGTCTTATCTCCTATAAAGTTTACATTGGTTTGAAATGCGGGTAAATTCAAATGATTTCTATGCTTTTACTAGATCATGAAATATCAACCATTAATGACATTAATAGTTTATTTAGGGAAATTATTTCAAATAAGATCCTTCTTTATTGCCCAAATCTTTTGAATAAAGGAATTAAATGCATTGTCAGAAAAGATCTACGCATATTGATACGCTTAAGGCAAAGAAGATTTTTCATTTTCTGAATTACATTCTCGTTTTCACAGAGCTTGCTTAATGAGATACTCAGTCATGTGTGTTTTCTGTGACAAATAGAAGGTTTTTTAAGAACTGCTACCATGCCACCACGAAAAGAAGCCAAAGCGACTAATGAGAGTTCAGGCCAGATTTCATAGGTTATCTCTGATACCTCACCTAGAAGTATAAACACAGTTAAAACCTATACGAATGTATTCAACATCCTACAGTACGAACTGGTAAACTGCCCGATTCAAGCGACAACGAAAAGGAAGACTTATCTATCAAATACAAGACTATTGCTCAGGCAGAGATGCATAAGGTAGCAACAAGGCCGAGTCTTTCCCCTACAATGACATGATTAAATGGGCACTAGATCATGTGGATATCCCAACTAGAACTATTTTCAATTCTCAGAAAGTATTCATTGGGTCATTTCGACTGGAACACATACAGGTGATGTATAAGTTGTCTTCAACATCAAACTTCATTTACAATGCCAGTTTTCTAGAGAATTTTAGCAAGAAGGAGTGTGATCAATATGGAAAAAATCTTTCGGATTTGATCAAGGACTGGTGCTCACGCCCCGAAAAGTTCAGAGTTGATTCTCACAGCATATACTCAATCTCATCATTACAACCTTCATGTATATATCCATGATGTTGTGCATACTTTATGGAAAAGAGAACACAACCCATTTCTTTCTACCATGGGTACCCATTATACACACAGAGGCGGAAGGTTATTCTTTTGACTAGGCCAAGATATTGTCAAACAATATGGCTAGTGAAATTACACAATACTAGGCAAAGAAAGCCAAGGGGAAATTAGCTTCATTTTTCATGTCAGCTTATATTATGGATGCCATATGTTTCATGACGCCTTTCCTGCTGATGAGCTAGATCTAGACTCCAGATAGTACAACACCAATTCATATTTAGCATTCAAAACTCTGGGAAGACAAGGCGGAGGATTTATTTTATGAAATATGTAATTGGGTAGCGGTGCCAATGCACATTTCCATTTTTGGTCACCCACCTCCTAGAATTCCAGATATAGTTGTGGCTAACCAAGATAAAGTGGAAAACTGGTATATCGAGGATCACTTCACTTACATCATAGTTTCGGTTGTTCAGTTCCCCCATACGCTTTACCACAATTTTTACCAGACCGACTGGTGTGCCGCGAGGTCGCATGACAAATTGTACTCGGTGGGATTAGAAAAGAATTCAAAGCAGTGCAGATAAATGTATGGCCATCTTTCCCCTTACAAATTGGTGTATTTTCTTTATTGTATTTCAGCCACTCCAAAGTGGAAGTTGCGGCATTAGAATAAATAAAATTAGTTAGCATCGACTTTAAGAAGCACGACCCGCATAAGGTTGTGGTTAACCATATGGCCAGTTGCAATCTTAAAAAGTATGAACATGAAGAATCCCCTCAGGACGAAGTGTTCCGAGGGGTGAGATCTTACCAAGATGTTCTGAGTCGAGTCTAATCCCTATCACCTAATAAAATGATAGATTTTTAAAACTTCCAAAAACACCAAAGAAGTAGTCTTACAAAATTATTACAAGGGCAAAACCCAATGTCTCCTGCTACACAGCAAATAGAGACCTAGAATCCAGAAGTCGGAAGCTTTAGCAAACAAGAAGCCCCGGAAAATTCAGAGAAGTCTGAGATATTGACTCAAAAAAATGATATCCTGGCAACAGACGCATCTAATGACCAGGCCAAAGATCAACCAAAGACATTAATAAAGCAAGGAGAAGATAGGCCACTGTCTTCACCAGATAAATCAACTACAAATGGAACTGGAAAACAGTTATCCATAGAAATCGGCAACCCCATTCAAATTGTCACGCCATTACAGTCCACTAGAGGAAACCCCAATGTAGAGGTAATACTCGTAGGATATCTCACGCCCATCTCTATTGAAGAGATACCTCTCTCCAATTGCTTTTTCAGTAAGAAAAGGAAAGTTGTGGTGAAGAAAGAAATGTATCATAAAGAGGGTGCAATGGTAAAAAAGAACAGAGTATTATTGGATGGACATAATTTGGAAGATGAAGACTTTGCTACAGAGGTAGTTGGCTCTTTGGGAGATTTTACAATAGCTAACCTATTCTCAGTCGATAATCTGAAATAAAGACTAAATCAGAGGAATTGGATGATAAGTCAGTTGAAAAATCAAATAAGGAATACAAAAAAAAAATGTCAGAGAAGAAGTCAATAAAGGATTGGAACAGGCTAGAGCTAGTGATAAACAAGAAATCGAATTGCTCAAGTCCAGTCTTGACGAGATGCATAAGACGATGAAAGTGAGCGAAAGACAGACTATCCAGCAAGATGAGTTGATAAAACAATTACAATACAAGGTCAGTTCCACTGAGAAAATGGTTGTGGATATAGCATTGTTTCAAGCTCAAGCATTGGATGTGCTAAAGAAAATAGAAATAGCTCAACAAAGCCTGCTCTCTAAAGTAAAAATCATCCAAAATCATTCTCAGGTGATGGATGAAGCATTAATTAATATTGTTTTAAGAGAGAGAGAGGTTATTGTTGCCCGAACTACCTTCCAAGAAGTGGTTATATCATCAGCAAAAGAAGGAAGAGCTATGGCTTCTGGTTTGTCCATTTCAGAGAAAACCAGAGGCGATATTATACTAAATACTTGGGAGTCAAACATAGCCAAAGGTAGGAAAATGGCTAAGGAATTGAAAGAATATTGTGAAGAAGTTTTTTGTTCACTTAACAAAGAATTATTAGGCTTCGATAAAGAAGATAGTTCTCGAACACTGGGTCAGATTAATATAGCCAAACATCATCTTGACATTAAAACAAATATGGAAGAAGCCCAAGTTGAAATATCACAGATGAAAGATAGACGATATTTCTCAAATAGATAGATGGCTAGTGAAGCCTTATCTACAAATGTAGTTTATTATTTCAGAGGATAGACGAATAGAAGAGAGATTTCCTCATCTGGAAAATAAATTATACATTTTTTAGGCTAATAACTTAACAGAATCTTCCGGGTTGGTAGGCGAATTTGTGGGCAGATGCATCAAATGTATTGAGCAGGGAAAGGTAGTACCTTTGGAAACAAATGAATAAAATCTGTGTACTTTATCTATTTTGGAGCTAGACGATAGGAAAGGAAAACGTTCATGCCAACATAATGAGAAGATCAAGAAGATTACAAATGAAGTGTTTCAGTTTCTATATTTTGTAATTTTAATTATTATGAAAATAGAGGAATTCCAACCATTTGAGGTTGAGAACTTTTGTATAAATGCATATTCGAAAGAATGAACAAAGGGTTGTTTATTTCCAGTTGTAATTGAGAAAACTCTCCTTATTGAGAATTAATACAAGTGCAGACCAGAGATTCTACATTTCACCCATTTGAGTTATGTGTTCTTTTGTCTTTCCACATTCTATCATTTTTTCATATATTTCCTTGACGAATGCTTGATCGCAATTTAGTACAACATCTATTGTGGTTATGTTTCACTTAATTATCTAATAATAAACAACTTTTCCTCTGTATTTACTGTTAGTAGATACAAGACCTTTGAATTAATTAGATTGCTACATTTTATGCTTCATTTAAGATTATTATCTATTTTCTTCTTCTCTAACAAAGTAAGAGTCTTTTGTATTTGATGCCTTGCTTTGTCTAACAGCTTTTCATTTTTCTCTCATTACATCCAATATTTTCAAATTTAACTTAGAAACGAAAAATGGCCTCTGAGCTGTCATATTATTAATTCAATTTAAGGAATTGTTATCACATAACCAAGATAGAAAAAGCAAACTTTTAAACTTTCCTCATTTCCCGATGCTTAACATTGTGCTTTGAGCCTTAAGTACAAACTTAGGAACAACAGTGATGATGCATGGAGACTATTCAACCAGTAGTGGTGTAGACAGTTTTGGAACAACCGCAAATATGAAACACGGTTCAGGGAACTGTGTGGCACTAGGTTGATTCTTTCTAGGAAATAAGGGGTAAGGACCTTTAACAAGAACTTGGTGGCATACTGGAAATATGTGTGAAAATTGAAGTGTAGGCTCTAGAGATTCTCGACCAAAATGAAAAGAAAATATTATGGACAATCGACTAAGCCACGTCATGAAGTAGAAGTGGGAAAGAGAGATGAGAAAAATTGATACAGTGGGGAGAAGCAGGGGAAATACCGACGAACCCTGGAGGGAGTGACAGGAGAGGGTGTTAGGGAATGGGATGTGGAGAATTACTCCATCGAGAGCATATGGGGGTTGTATATAGAGTGAATATGGTGGTGAAGATGATGAAGGGGATAAAGAGAGATTCGTTGGAGGGGAAGGGTTGGAGAAGTTGGCGGTGAAACGTGACTAATGGGAAAATCAACTATCGGGTCCATCGTACCGGTGATGTTGGTTGGAGATTGTGGAGACATAACTAAYTGTGCACTTGTGGTATGTGCGAAATGTCTAAATAGGATTACTTTCCTTTTMAATGAATTGAATCGTCAAGAAATTCCTCTAAGGCCTTTGTGAATTGTCCGTCAAGACCAAGACCTTGTACTTATGGAAAAGTATTTTCCTTATTTGGAAATTTGGAGAATCTACAAACATTTTCAATCTATCGAGTCTAGCTGCATGACCGATATGAATGTTGTGTTGTCAAAAATGTAAATTATGCTAACTATGAGAGGTGTTACCTATTGTACAACCTACACTAAAACTATTCTACCCACATTCAAAGATAAGAGAGGGAGCTAAATGATGGATGACTCATACGGGCCATAGTACACATTTAACCTACAACCATTAATGAGTCCCTTGAGTAGTTGTCCTTGCAAGTTTTCCATCTTGGTGGAACCTACTTCATTGATGTAGAGTAGTCGGAAAGGACCCAACCAACACATGTGTAGCTTGTCAGGATGTTGTCAATATTTTCTCTCATATAATAATATTAAATATCCACACTGGAGAATTTTCTAGCGTATATTACGGTCATTCCATGCCTTATGCCTTTCCTTTTCAACCACCTGGCTGAAACCGACCATCATTTGGTATTCCTCTAGTTCCATTATCTCATCTAACCTATACTAAATGGATTGGTCATCGGTCATCTGGGTTGCTAGGACAACCCGGAGGCTAGGAACAACAAATTCTAGTGGTATGACCACTTCTTTTCCATAGACCAATCTTAATTACATGTTCTTTGTCATCCTTTTGCACATTTTTTGATAATCCCATAATATTGTTGGGATGCACTGATCATATTCATCATGTTGCACATTACAAACTTTAGTTAAAGCATGCTCTAAAATTTTATTGAAATCTTCGATCATACCATTGGCTTGAGGGTGATAGGGGGTGCTCTTATGGTGATGGATCATGAACTCCTGAGTGAGTTGTTGAATGGTATCATTCAGAAAATTTGACTCCTAGTTACTCATCAACACCCTTGGACATCTGAATATGGTGATGACATTCTAAAAAATGAAGCGCATCGTAGTTTTTGTTGTAAAATCTTTAACTAGAAGACATTCAACCCATCTAGTGAGGTATTTAGTTGTTGTATTAATATAGTTCACCCATGTGCGAAGAGTGGGGGGATTTATGGGCCCCACAAAACATATTTTCCATTTGTTTAATGGCTCTAGCGCGGCCATATGAAATAAAGGAAGGTCATCTCTTTGGCAGGGATTTCCAATCCATTGACATACATTGCAACGTTTATAGTATTCCTTGGCGTCTACAAAGAGGGAGGGCCATCAAAGACCTGCACGAGGTAGCCTTACTAGCATTGTGGCCTCGAACAATATATTTATGTTCTTCATACATGATGGAGTTTCCTTCATGTTCTATTTCACACCTGCATAGGATGTCATTTGCATCCAACTTATACAATTATTTGGAAATCAACTGATAATCGCCACTATGGGTCACCAATTGATGATGTTGCACCACAGTATACCCTATGGGAGCCTAGATAGTCATGAGAAATTCCACAATTTCGTCCAATTTATAAAGCGTGACTTCGACCTTGAAGAGTTTCACATCCAGGAGTTCATCATCGAGGCTCTTACCAGCTTCCCTAGTCTTTATATACGACAGATGACTAGGTATAACATTATACTTCCCTAGTTTAACCACAACTTAAAACTCAAATTCCTAAAAGAACAACAACCAAAAACATATGAATCCACCCAAAACTAGCTTATTGAAAAAATAATTGAGCGTGGAGTGGTCAGTGAAGAATTTAAACGTAGACCCCAACAAGTAGTGGTGAAATTTTTTTAAATCATATACCATGGCTAGGCCCTTGCACTTGGTTTTTGTATAATTATTTTTGGCATCAGACATCTTGCGACAGGAAAAATATACTAGATGATCAATGTTTCCTTCCCATGGTTGTGTAAGAATGGCACCGAGCACAATAGACAAAGTATTGACATGGACATGGAAGAGCTTCGACCAATTAGGAAAAACCAGAATTGCTACAATAACCATTTTTTATTTGAGGGTATCCAAGTATTTCTAGCATTCTGGTGTCCACTCATACTTAGTATCTTTACACAACAACTTTTCCAATGATTTTTCAATCTAGGAATAATTCTAGATGAACCATCTGTAGTATCTGGTATGACCCAACATGGCACACATCGCTCAAACCGAAGTTGGGGCCACCATATCCAATATGGAAACAATCTTAGCTTGATCCACTAGCAATCCATCCTTTTAGACAACATGGCCTAGCAATGTGTCAAATGGTGTAAATAAAATGCATTTCTTCAAATTCAAGGATACCTGTAGCTGGCGGCATCAGTCTAGCATCAGTCATGTGTTCCTTCAACAAATTGAACACAATCCAATCATCCAATTATACTTCAAGAAACTTGTGGATGAATCCTTGAAGGATGTGACAACTATATGGAAAAATACTACAGGGGCATCCTTCAACCCAAACAACATTGTTATGTATGCAAAGGATCCCCATTATGTCGCAAAGGTGGTTTTATCTTGGTCCACCTTAGTGACATGAACTTGATGATACCCTTAGAAACCATCATGAAAGAGTGAGCTTCCCAGCCACCAAAATTTTCTTGCACCTCATCTGTGAGGGGTTTCAGGAAAGGGTCATGGATGCAAGATACATTGAGACTCCTCATATATACACATATTCGAATATCCTCAATCTTCTTGGGTTGCACCACCATAGGACTAGTCCAATCAGACTCTTCTACAGGGAAAATCATCCCTGCATCCAACATTCAATCTAATTCTTTGTGCACATTTTCCTTATACTTAGGATTTAATCGATAAGGCCTTCTCTTGACCGATTTGGCATCCAATTTGAGTTTAATCTTCATGGCCCCCAACGATATTGTAATTCCTTTCATTTCAGAAAATCTCTATGGAAACAAGTCCTCATATTCCTTAAGGAGGTCAACAACTTGAGTGACCATCTCCTTATCCCATAATCCTGAATAATATCCATCTTGAGCACTTCTTCAGTGTAAAAAATATTTTTCTTGGTTTTTATTGGTTCATTATAGTGTAGAGTGGATATCTTTGTTTCCTTACCACTTAGTATGCACTCTCCTTCAGACTCTTTGATCTATATGTCACATGGATCATCATCATCGATATTTTCAACATAATTCTTCCAACAATGTACTTCCTCTTTTAGTTTAGCCACCGACTGGTGATACAAACAAACCACCCTAGGTGTGGATTCCTTTGGCTACCAAGGGAAAATAAAATCCTTAATCCGACAAAGTGCCTTTCTTTACACCAGATTTTTTGTTGTGAAGTTGAATGTTAAACAAAATTGGGAATCACATGGGTCCACTAAATCATTTTCCTTCTAAGCTCCTCCTAAATGTACCATTTTCTTGGTACCATGTCCATAGTGTGGAAAAATCGATGGACCCATTGGGATTGAGGGATATTCTTAGAGTTCCACTACATTCACAAAAATAAATGTGTTCTTAAGGATACTTAGTTCCCTTGTATCATTTGGTGAGTTTGAAATCAATGATGGGTTGGAACAGAGCCTTCATTAACTTATCTACCTACACCCAATTTTGAATATTCAATCGATGCTTCTCCCACCACCGTACAGGTGTCCCTCGAACCATTGCATCCATGGAATGAAGCATTTGTTTCGTGGGGATAGTTTTCTCCATTTGGATGAGGAATGAATCTACTGACCCTGTCCCATCAAACCATGGGGTATTTCATAACTCAAATTCGATCCAGCGTACTACTTTCATTATCCTCATGCAACTGTGAGTGGAAACTTCATAGATATTGTCATTCCACCTATCAATGGAATCCTTAGAATCTGTGTCATAATACTGGACACTTTTCCAGCTTAATTTTGCATCTGCGATGGGGTTGATGTAGTCCTCCCTGCTCACTGTGATCTTATAGATATTTTCAATGACTGAACTATGTGCATCCTCATCCATTGTCTAATTGTATCCATCTCCTTCATATGGATCCAGTGGCACGACCACACATAGGGTATTTGTCTCAAATGACATATGCCTTTTCTTTAAATTTAGCACTGCATTATTTTCAAAGGCCCAATCAATTCCAAGTAATGTAGGATATGGATCAGATTGATCCATAATTTCTATTACCTCAAAACTAGCCTTTGTTTTTACACCTTTTATATTCACTTCCACTTGCTCCAGTTGGCCTATTGGGTAGATTTTGTATTGATTGGCCAACCACAGTTGGATGGGAGACTAGACCAAGTTTGGTTTACCCATCACCTCCCAAGATTTATTTAGAAAAATATTTGTTGGAATACTGAGAGGGGAGGGGTGAATCAGTATGAGCAATTTATACCAATTTTAACCACAATATATATTATTTCACTTTCTCAACATTATTCAATAGTTCATCATCAATGTATCATCTATTATTGCATTCAATATATATAGCATAAGCATGTAATCATAAGCAGCATGATATCACATCAAGAACACAATACACCAGTGTTTACATGGAAACCCAAATGGTAGAAAACCACGAAATGTTTTCTTATATATATCAAGAATTCGTTCATAGGAAGCACCAACTTCCCAATTCTCCAGTTGCAACTCGAAGGAGGCTACAACCCCCTATTTACAGGCTCCAATCTAAAGGAAGCTACAATTCTCTGAATTCTCTAGCTCCAACCAGAACGAGGCTACAACCCCCTAGGTTCTCCAGCTGCAACTAGAAGGTGGCTACAACCACCTAGTTATCTGGCTCCAACCTGAAGGAAGCTCCAACTCCCTGATTCTTCGGATCCAACCAAAAGGAGACTAAAACCCCCTTTTCTTTGCCCCACCCTATCGCCCTGAAATATAAGTGTAGACCAATTGTCACTACCATAATCACTGCCACTGTCAAAGCCACTATCACTTTCAATGCCACTATCATTGTCACATCAACCTATCCAACCGATCATTGTCACAACAACCTCTCCAACCAATAATTGTCTCATCCACAAAACCATAACCACTCTCATATGCATGCAACTCATGCCAAGATCACTAAGAGAATATCTAGAACCATATGCTCAACATTACCAGCACATGCCTCTACCAAGAATGTACCAATATCATCACTTACCATCACAAGATATGTCTCAACCAAGTACTAACATGTACCATGCATCAACCTATACCTCAACCTATAACATCAACCATGTGTCATAGCAAGTGCATCAACCATGCACCAAACCTATATCACCAACACCTGTACCATACCATGTGTCAACCATGCACCACATCAACCATCAACACATGTACCATACCATGTGCCAACCATGCACATCAACCATGCCAATATCACCAAGATGTGCCTCAAGCACTATGTCAAACTCAAGTGTCCAACATGCACCTCAATCATGTGCCAAGCCAAGAACCAAGCTATGCTTCAACAAGTATTATGCCAACATCAACAAGACATGCATGCAATGATGTACCTCAAACCATGTTCCTCATGTATGTGCCAAACATGTGCCTCAAATATGTTCTAACCATATGTCTGAAAAATGTACATCAACAATCAACACCATACCATTTACCAACAATGTTCCAAACCAATAAACCAATAAATTTACCAGCAATGTATCTCAACAAGTAGACCTCAACCAACATGCACCATGCACCATGCATCCAATGATGTGCCTCAAGTCATATACCAAGTCCCTCAAAAACATGCTTCAATCATGCTCCTCAATATCACCAAGATACAACCTCACAATATAGCAAGCCTCAAGTATGCTCCGTAATATGTAACAAAACCAAAAACCAGACCAACTACTAATGCCTCTAATCAATGTACCATAACATTTCTAAGGTGTACCATAAACAAGACATACCTCTCAAGTGTATACCATATTGTTAGCGATATTTCTTGTAAGGGGGTTAGAATGCAAAAGAATGGGTTAAAAACCCACTTATCCTAAGCTCGGGCACAAATGCATCTATTGTTAAGCGGCAAGCAGATCTGGACGGCAGGATTTCACGTGCCCAGATCAATGCCGCGCATCGGATTCCAGACCCCCCCCACCTTTCTACCTTTAAGCGGAGGGGGGGAGGGGGTCCAGAATCAAGGGCGCACCNTCCGGACCCCCCCCCCCGCCTTTCTACCTTTAAGCGGACGGGGTGGGTCCGGAATCCAGGGTGCATCTTTCCGACGGCTGCTATTGGAGAGCCTGGATCAATGACGCACAGGTGATCCAGACTCCCACTTCCTTTTCTTCGTTTAACCCTGTGGGCCCCTTCCACGTCGTGTTGTCTTCTACGCCATTTCCCTCCTCACCACCTATTCCCCACATGGCCATGTGGCAGGGTCCTTTCCCTTTAGCCTCTCCTCATTCCGTCCATGTGGTCCCCTCCTCCATCTCATCGTCCACTCACCTTCCAAGCCTCCTCGTCTCCTGCCATGTGTCTCCTCCACCTCAACACCTTCCACCATGCGCTTTTACTCCTGCACTCCCTGTTGTTTCCACCTGTGTCCTGTCCATTTCTCGTGGAATTCCTCATCCTCTATCACGACTCCCGCCATCATTCTTTCCATAAGGGTCCCTCGCAACAGTCCAGTGAAGCAGCACACAAAGAAAGGTCATTCAGGCTGATCCAAGTGGCACCATTAAGTAACCGCCACGTCGCAGAAGCGTCGAGTTGGTCAGGCCATCCTCAATCCCAATGAAGCAGTTATTGAAGCAGTTGGTGGTGGTTAGCCATCGTCTCCGCCATAATGGAAAGGTCTGGCGATGGAGTTAAGAGTGCGTCGATTCGCCTACGGAGCTGTCAAGAGTTAGATTGCGTCCGTCGCAGGAGCTCGATCAGTCAAAGATTGCAGGTGTAGATTTTCAGAAGCCATGCAGACGCAAAGATTTAATGCAATGTCTCGATTTTGTTGTTGTTGTTGTTTTGAGTATATGAAGGCATTTTCGCCATTTTGGTATCTATCGATGGTTGAGCAGAGCTCCCGGTTGTAAAGTTTTAACGAAGCACTGTTAATCTGGTTATGTATGGACTTTTGAGACTTCTTGCCTTATGAATGTCAGTTTGTTTCATGCCTTTGTTTACACTGTGTTATAGCTACTTGGAATTGGAGGATCCAGTCGAGCTGTAGCTGTTATAGGATGATGTTGTAATGGATCACTGTAATAGTTGCGCTGTCTCTAATGGGTTCTCGTGATTTTCCCAGTGCTGAGTGACTTGGAATTGGAGGATCCAGTCAAGTCCACTTTCAGTTTCTTGAGACCCTGAACCAAGCGGATCTTGCATTCAACGTCTTTCTTCTTCAAACTGTCGAAAGCTTGTTGCCCAAAGTTGTTTGTTCACCCTTCTTACTAAGTCTTCCACCTGTTCATCTTTTAATCAACCCACTGGCTGAAGTTAGGATTCCAGACCTCCTTTGTTCTTTACGTACCAGATCCATTCCCCGACTTAGAGTGATATCTCCTCGAGCCTTTATCTCCATTTGATCATCCCTTTATAAACAAATCGTGACATTAAACTGATGGGTGTCGGGCTCTGCTCCTGCAAGCAATCCAGGAGTGACTTCTGACGCTAACATTTCTGGCGCCATTGTCGGGGACGAAGTTGAAGATTTTCCCTGGGCAGAACGACATTGAGCCTCTGATTCTGAAGGTGCATCAGACAACAGAGCCCTTAAAGATTGCTACTGTGCACCTAGCGACTCCATTGTGGCGACTCCATTGTTTCCACATCAATGTTTCAGCTATGACTGCTCTTAGCACACCTGAAAACTGACCCTAAGGAGCTTTCTCGAAAAGGTTTCAGCAGCTGCTTTCTCAGTCTGAGAAGCTTCCTGGGGTAACGACAATGTTAAGATCTGGCCTTTGATGGTGAACAAGGACCAGACACACTTGAAGTTGTGCATCTTTCACCTGGCGAATCCATGATTCGAGGATTGATTGGCGACTCCACTGTTTCGATATGGAGAAAATTCTGGCTCAAATGTTTTCTTTCTGTGACTTTTATCAGATAGTTGGCTTTCCTAATGCATTTCCTGATAGAGACCAATGGGAAGATTTCCTCCTGAAATTTCATGCATCAGATTGGGAAGAACCAACTGAGCATTTATTGGACTTCCATGAGGCTATCCACCGACACAATATCACGCATGAAGATGTCCGGATTAAGATCTTCAGGTATTCATTGAAGGGAGCTGCTCTTGAATGGTGTCGGTCTCTTCCCGCTGCAAGCATCCGCTCTTTAACAGGTTTTCATACAGCTTTCAATTCATTTTGCAAAGACTACTATCCAGTTGTTCGCATGTTTGAAAACTGTTGTGAAGAGTTTTCTTCACTTCATGAAGCCTCTGTTGGCCCTGAAGACCATGTCCATGATGAAGCCCTTACTGTGGAAGAAAACATCTGCTGTGAAAAAATTGAGGTGTTGAATGATATGAGTGGTGTTAGCTCGAGAATGGAAGCATCTAACATCATATCGGATGTGTCTGTTCTTTTAGATGTTCATAAAGAGCAACACGCCTCTTGTGGAGATTATGAGTTTGTAGAGCAGATGTGGTCCATGGTAGGTGGCTCACCTAAATGTCGGAGTGAAGCAGATATTCCTAGCAACCTGGTTTCTGAGGACGGAGACCTTCCCGTTTGTAAAGAAGACATTATTGTGGAAGAGGTTTCCTCTCTTTTTCTCCAGGGAGTTTCTCACGATATATTTTTACCTGAGAAGAAGATTATGTATGAGAAACCAGAAGCAGCGGGTCCCACTATCCCTGAAACGAATATTTTTGACGAGATCACCATTCTGGAGGAGGATCATAGAGATAAGGGTCAGCCCCTTTTTGATGAATATTATAGTGATGATGAGCATCATGCTTATCCTACATTCGATCACTATAAACATACTGAAGAGCCAGTCAACAAACAGAATCACCCCATGGTCCCTATTTATGATGAATATGAATCGGACCTGGAGGAGAGCCAACAATAAGAGGAAAAAGAACTAGAGGGGCAGTCTGCCCTTTGTCCAGAGCCAATCAGTGAGCAGCCACCACCTGAGATCAACGAGCCTACTTCAGTTATTCACCCACCTGTGGTTATCAGAGACATTCGGCCGCGTGTGAACAACTGTGTAGCAGAAGAGGTTGTATGTCGCCCATTCCTTGGAAATGGCCACTCATTCGATGACCCTGTCAGCAAATACATGGAGTGGCATTTCCCCTATACCTTGGAGCCGCTCTATTTCATCTCAACTCCAGCCTGTAAGGAGGATTTGATGAGTGTAACCGTTCTACTGTCATGACTACACCCTCTGCTGATGATCATTGACAGAAGGAAGGACCTTCTATTCAGGAAGCTGCTTGAATGGCTATGGTGGAATTTTTCTTTCACCTAGCCCCATGTAAAAGTGTTTCATTAGTTTAGGATTGTATATAAATAAGCTCTTTGAGCATGTATCTTTATTTTGTTTCTTTTACTTTTTGGCATATATTTCTCAGCAGGGGGTTTGATCTTGACTCCATAGCCCAACAGTAAGGTACTGAAGCTGCGGAAGGAGTTCTTAGAGAATCACAAGGACGACTCTATCCCCCATGGAGCCAAATGTTAGCGATATTTCTTGTAAGGGGGTTAGAATGCAAAAGAATGGGTTAAAAACCCACTTATCCTAAGCTCGGGGTGCAAATGCATCT
>SNQJ01S0029639.1:13579-37365 GCA_010110895.2 Picea sitchensis | reverse complement strand
GAGTTGATAATCTATAATGGAAGTCTACTGATCAAGGTGGTAAATGGTGGGTTTCCAAGATTGGCTAAGTTTGTAGTTGTCTCTACGGTTAAAATTATTAGGATGTTTTTCTATTTCAAGAGCTTCTCTAATAAGTCGAGTGGAGTAGTGAGGGGTTGAGGCTAGAATTTTAGTTTGGTCAAATCAAATGAGATGTTTAGAATTAAAGGACTATTCATAAATGGCTGATTTGGAGGTTTGGTTGTGGGTCGTATCAGCTATATGTTCTTTGAAACGGGTTTTGAAGGATCTCCTAGTTTGGCATATGTAAGATTTTCCACAGGAGAAAGGGATTTGGTAAACTCCTGGGCCTAGCATCAGATCAAATTTTTCTTTATAAGTTCTGAAGAGTTGTTTAATGGTTTTGTAAGGTTTGAACAAAGTTTTTATATTATTTTTTTCTAAGAGCTTTGAGATCAAATCAGTGGTTATGTGGATGTAGGGAAAGGAGATGAGAGCACTAGGAGGGGAGGAGGGAGACGAAAGTGATTTTTGTTTAGGTTTGGTGTCAGAGAAAAAGGAATGGTTGATTTGGGAAAGCAAGTAACCATTAAACATAAGGGATTTGGTTAGATGGTATTTTTCTTCTACAAGAAATTTGGGGGTAGAAATGTGGAGGGAACGAGTAGCCAAGGTTTTGAGGACCGTAGATTTTGGGAAGGATGGTGGTGGGAACTAGTGTTAAGGTATCTATCAGTGTGGGTCTTATTTATGTAAACATGGTGGGTAAGGGAGCCATCAGGAATTCAAGAAATAAGGACATCCAGAAAGGGGAGGCAGTTTTCCTTTTGGGTTTCCATAGTGAATTGGATGTGAGGGAATATTTTGTTAAGGTGGTTTAAAAAGGAGACAAGGTTGGAGTGGTTGTGAGGCCAAACAAAAAAAGTGTCACTACAAACCTAAACCAACATTTGGGTTTGAGATTAAAATTGTTTAAGGCATAGGATTCAAAATGTTCTATGAAAATGTTGGTGACAACAGATGATAAATATGACCCCATGGATGTACCTTCAATTTGTTCATAGAACACCCATTTGAAGGTGAAGAAGGTGGAGGATAGACATATCTCAATGAGGTTGAGGGTTTCGAGATCAATAAGTTTGAAAATTAAGGTGAGGGATTCAAAGACTGGGATTTTGGTAAATAAGGAAATGACATCAAATCTGACCATAAGGTCTTAGCCATCAAGGTGAAGATGGCAAGTTTTATGAATGAAGTATATGGAGTCTTTGATAAAAGAGGAGTTTTTACTAACAAAGGATTGAAGCTTTTTAGCAAGGTATCATGTTAGGGAATGAGTGGTGGGGTGCCATTGGCGCTTACAATAGGTCGAAGAGTGATGTCAGTTTTATGAATTTTAGGTTGACCATAGATCCTTGGGGTTTGGAGTTTGTGAAGAATTAGACACTTTTGGATGTGAGGATCGATGGAGGAAGATTTGATATCTTTGATGACCATGTTGGTGATGGAATTGATCGGTATTTTGGGAAAATGTTTGTAAGTAGAATAATAAAGGAGGCTAAGAAGTTTAGATTCGTAGTCATAGGTGTTCATAATAACCAAAGCATTTCCTTTATCGGCTTTGAGAATAATTATTTCACGTTTGTCATTAAGCTGATGCAAAGCAAGAAGTTTTTCTTTAGATAAGTTGAGATTAGGTAGTTTAGAATGTCGGAGGATTCTTCCGCACTCTTTCCTAATTTCCTCAGCTTTGTGGGGGGAAAGGTGGTGGGTGATGGACTCAATGGAACAAATAATGTGTTCAACATGGATGTGTTTAGGAGCTATGGTGAAATTAAATCCTTTTTCCAAAATTTGGATAGTAGGAAGGTCAAAATTAAATTTTAATTTCTCCATACCTCCTAAACTCATCCTTGTTGAAGACATTATTTGTTCCATTGAGTCCATCACCCACCACCTTCCCCCCAATGAAGCTGATAAAATTAGGAAAGAGTGCAGAAGAATCCTCCGATGTTCTAAACCACCTAAGCTCAACCTATCTAAAGAACACCTTCTTGCTTTGTGTCGGTTTAATGAAAACCCTGACATCATTATTCTCAAAGTCGATAAAGGAAATGCTTCAATCATTATGAACACCTCCAAATACGAATCAAAAATTCTTTTCCTCCTTTATTCTTCTACTTACAAACCTTTTCCCAAAAACCCTATCAATTCCATCACCAACATGTTCATAAAGGATATTAAATCTTCCTCCATCGGTCCTCACATCCAAAAGCATCTAATTCCTTACAACCCCCAAACCTCGAGGATCTATGGTCAACCTAAAATTCATAAAACTAACATCCATCTTCGATCTATTATAAGCGCCATTGGTGTCCCCACTCATGCCCTAGCATAATACCTTGTTGACAAGCTTCAAGCCTTTGTCAGTAAAACCTCCTCTTTTATCAAAGACTCCATAGACTTCATTCATAAAACTCACCATATTCACCTTGATGACCAAGACCTTATGGTCATATTTGATGTCATTTCCTTATTTACCAAAATCCCAATCTCTAAATCCCTCACCCTAATTTCCAAACTTTTTTATCCTGAAACCCTCAACCTCATTGAGATCTATCTCTCATCTACCTTCTTCACCTTCAAAGGGTTGTGCTATGAACAAAACGAAGGTACAGCCATGGGTTCATCTTTATCACCTATTGTCGCCAATATTTTCATGGAACATTTTGAATCCTCTTCGTTAAAAGACTTTAATATCAAACCCAAATTTTGGTTTAGGTTTGTAGATGAAAATTCTGTTGTTTGGCCTCACGGCCACTCCAACCTTGTCTCCTTTTTAAACCACCTTAACATTATTTTCCCTCACATTCAACTCACTATGGACACCCAAAAGGACAACTCCCTCCCCTTTGTAGATGTCCTTATTTATAGAATTCCTAATGGCTCCCTTACCCACCAGGTTTACAGAAAGAAGACCCACACTGATAGATACCTTAATGCTAGTTTCCACCACCAGACTGCCCAAAAATGTGCAGTCCTCAAAACCCTGGCTACTCATGCCTTCCGCATTTTTGCCCCCCAATTTCTTGCAGAAGAAAAATCCCACCTAACCAAATCCATTATGTCTAATGGTTACTCTCTTTCCCAAATCAACAAATCCTTTCACTATTCCACCAAACCTAAACCAAACTCACTGTCATCTCCCTCCTCCCCTCCTAGTGCTCTCATCTTCTTTCCCTACATCCATAGGACCACTGATTTGGTCTCAAAACTCTTATCCAAAAAGAATATAAAAATTGTGTTCAAACCTTACAAAACCCTTATTCTTTATAACTTATAAAGACAAATTTGATCAGATGTTAGGCCCAGGATTTTACCAAATCCCTTTCTCATATGGAAAATATTACATGGGACAAACTGGGAGATCCTTCAAAACCTGTCTCAAAGAACATATAGTTGATACGACCCACAACTGAGCCTCCAAATCAGCCATCTTCGAACATTCCTTTAATTCTAAACATCTCATTTTATTTGACCAAACTAAAATTCTATCCTCAACCACTCACTACTCCACCCGACTTACTAGCGAAGCTCTTGAAATAGAAAATTATCCTAATAATTTTAACCACGAAGACGGATACAAACTTAGCCAATCTTGGAAACCGACCATTTACCACCTTGATCGGTAGACTTCCATTATAGATTATCAATTCCTCTCATGTTCTCTCTCCATTCACTCTCGCTTCCCCCCCACCTTATTCTTTATAAATCCTCTCTCTTCATTTTATCTAAGTTTTTACATATTCACATTTTTTCAATGCCTATATTATCGTCATCATTTCATTAACTTCATATCTTTTCATCCTTTCCTTTTTTAATTTGACTAATTCAAACTCAATGAGCTTTCTAATGGTCTCTTCCTTCTTAGCTTTCCCTTCAAGTTAAATCATTCTCTTCTCTCTCTAGTTACTCATGGCTTATACCCTATATCTCTTTTATTTATTTCTTTCATTTACATACCCTTTATTATTTTATTTGGTATTAATATATCTTAGTACATTATCTTGGCCTTCCCCCCTTTCTATTCATTAATTTCATTATTGGTTATTTCACAATATTATTTATTATGATACTATATTTAATAATATTATCATTCTCCTCCTTAAATTGTACTTTTCCCACTCATCTTTAATACCTTAATTTCAATATTAATAATGATATTTCTCTCCTTTTCCCTCATACCCCGTTTTTCACATTTTCTTTTATTCGTAAACTCTAGTATAATACTACCCTTCCAACCAATTCAATATTAACCTAACTTCCTTTATCCAATCTTGACTAGTCCACTTTTTTATTTCTAACTATCTATTTTTGTACTTATCTAAACAAAAACAAAAAAATTAATCCTATGTCATTTTTTCCTGATTATCTAGTAATATTATATTTATTTCATATCCACCCTCTTATTATTTTGTCATTCTTACGACTATATTATTATCTTATTATTATTTTTCATCTTTTTATTCTTTATCTCAACGATTATTTTTGACTTTATTAATTAATCCCTTACCTAACTCCTTCTCAACAGTCACTTTCCTTTCCATTTCTTTAAATACAAATCCTCAGCATTGGTTTCTTACTTCATATCTTTTTTGTCCTTGATGATGGGTGGAGTGTCCACTCGAACTGTTGGACGTTTCGAAATCTATGTACACATTACTTATCCAAAAATCTAATTTACATTATGTCTCACTGTGAAAACTTGCACTCTCAAATGTTCATGTTTATCATAATGAATCAAAGATGTCCACTAATATGATCTATCTACTCATTAGAATCTACATGTCTGGAACAACTTGTACTAAAGATATCCCTGCCTGAATACATATGTGCAATACAATTATAAACTTCTACTTGTGTAGCTACCGACTGACACATGTGTGGAAACACTACTTCTCAATCGATCAATCTGTTACTCTGTACTTCTACTATATGACTACTCTGAATCTATCTCTATAAACACTTCGTACTGCTTGAAAGATGGTTCTCTTATCTATAGTGTCTACTGCATGGACTCCCCCTATTCAACATACATATTTACTAGAAGTCTCCAAGACAGATGGCTTAAAACAATACATGCTCTGATGCAGAGTAATATTCTTCTTCGTCTGTGGAGAAAACTTCCTTTGCATCGTCTTTCTAAATTATGTCATCATCCTAATAGTTGACATCTTCTTCTTCATCCTCTACCTGAACTCTGACACTTTTCTCTTTTCCTGTAAATTCATCATGCTCTTGTGTTGTTGCAAATCCTGTAAATACGATTTCTTGGACCTATTCTTCATTTACCTACTCTTCTTGTTTTTCACTTCTTATCGAAGCCTTCTTGTATATGTCATCATTATTTTCTTTCACAGGAAGCTTTGTCACGCTTCTACAATTTCAAGCTATGTGTCTATAGTTGTGGATTTTGTAACATTCAATATTATGTGGAGCCACATATGCGTGTCTTGCCTGATCATTTCTTTCATAAGCCCCGAAATCTAAAACTTTATGTCCAAAGTTAGTACATTTAAAAAACTGACCATAAAATAAATTTGCATACCTGGGAGTGCATGATCTTCTTTGTGGTGTAGTCCTTTTATAATTATGCCTTGATTGATCAATATCTTCTCTTTGGTTATTTATTTCACAATGATTGAAGCTTATTTGTTGCCTGAATGTAGAAGGTATTTTGTATTCATTCCTTTCTTATTCTTATTGACCATGACTCCTTCCTTTGAGAACTTTTTCATAACTCCTTTGTTCTCTTTCTTTCATCATGGAGCTTGAACCTTCCTCAAAATTAACTTTCTTGTATCCTAGTCTGGATTTTTCATTATATGGCCTTTGACTGTTGAGAATGTTCTCTAGCACTTGAGAGATTTTCAAGTTCTTGTTGAGCTTGTTGACTTCAAATCTCAATGTCGTGATTTCCTCTTCAAGTTTCTCACACTCTTTTTCTTTCTTTATCATCTGGATTTACATTACTTCTTCCTTTCTTTTTCCTTCTTCAAGTAGGGTTTTCAAGTGAATGTTTTCTTCTTTGAATGATTTGTTTTTCTTCCTTTCTTTCTTTAGCTTAGTTAAAGCACTAATTAATTCTGCCTCAAGATCAACTTTGTCATTTTTCTTATTTTTCGTAGCCATAAAGAGTACTTTCTCTGAGTCACTATCACTTTCATCATCTTCATCGGATGAGGAACGGTCTTCTCTTGAGTAGAGATTTTTCTTGAATACTTTCCTTTTATCTTTCATGTTTCCCTTTTGATATTTCTTTTCTTTCTTAGGATCTTTCTCTTCATCACTATCTAACTTCTTAGCATAAGGACACTTATTTGCAAAATGACCAATTTTACCACAATTAAAACATTTTAAGGGAAGCATACCTTTGTACTTGTTGATTCCTCTCTTCAACTTCCTTACAAAGTTTGATATTTATTCATTCTCATATGAATCATCGCTACTACTGTAATTTGGCCTTGACTCAGTATTTTTATTCTTCTTTATCCTTTTGGATGCTTTAAAAGATGCTTCTTTTGTGGATGGATTTTCCTTTACTGTCCTCATTTCATAAGCTGTAAATATTCCATGTAGCTCATCCATACTTATCGTACCCAGGTCTACTATTTATTCTAGGGATGAAATCTTAGGATCAAATATCATTGGTAGGGACCTTAGTACGTTTTGAACAATGACCAGTTCTTTCATATCTTCTCCAAAACCTTTAATAGTATTCACTATTTCATCTACTCGTAGAAAGTAGGCTACAATGTCTTCCTCTTCTTTCATCTTTAGTTGTTCAAATTGATCTATGTAAGTTTGAAGCTTGGCTCCTTTTACTTTGGCATCCCCTTCATAAACATTCTGAATTTTATACCATATCTCCTTTGCAAAAGAACAGTGAATAACCTTGACATATACTGAATCAAGTTTCAACCAAACCATTCAGGATGGCATTTTTATCCCTCGAATTGTTTTTATTGAGTTTTTTTCCATCGTTATTTGTTGAAGGAGTGACAGGATCTTTGTATCCATCTTCAATCAATTTACAAATATCAAATCCCTATAATTGTACATATGTTTCCATCCTTCTACTCTAGAACGTATGGTTCTTTCCATCGAACAATGGTATTCCATTCTTATACAAATTGTTGTTATCCATGATCTTCCTTCCAGTGGTTAAAATGTTTCCTAAAGGAACCTTCTCTGATACCAATTTTTGGAATACTAACAGGGGGGTGAATCGGTATGAGCACTTTATACCACTTTTAACCACAATATATATTCTTTCACTTTATCAACAATGTTCAACAATTTATCATCAATGTATCATCTATGATTACATTCAATATATATCATAATCATGTAATCATAAGCAACATCACATCACATCAAGAACAAAGTACACCAGTATTTAAATGGAAAACCAAATGGGATAATACCACAGAATGCTTTCTTATATGTATCAAGAATTCATCCATAGGAAGCACCAACTTCCCAATTCTCTAGTTGCAACTGGAAGGAGGCAACAACCCCCTATTTATAGGCTCCAACCTGAAGGAAGCTACAACTCCCAGAATTCTCTGGCTCCAACCAGAAGGAGGCTACAACCCTCTAGGTTCTCTAGCTCCAATCGGAAGGTGGCTACAACCACCTAGTTCCCAAGCTCCAACTTGAAGGAGGCACCAACTCCCTAATCCTCTGGCTCCAACCCCCTAATCCTCTGGCTCCAACCCCCTTTTCTTTCCCCATCTTGTCTCCCTAAAATAAAAGTGTACACCAAATGTAACTAGCACAATCACTTCCACTGTCACTGCCATTGTCACTTTCACAGTCATATCAACCTTTCCAATTGTTCACTATCACAACAACATGTCCAACCAATCACTGTCTCATCCATGAAACCAGATCCACTCTCATCTGCATGCAACTGATGTCAATATCACTAAGATCATATCTCAAACCATATGCTCAACATTACCAACACATGCCCCTACCAAGCATGTACCAATATCACCACATATCATCACAAGATATGTGTCTCAACCAAGTATCAACCTATACCATGCATCAAACTGTACCTCAACCATGTCACATAGCAAGTGCATCAACCATGCACCAAACCTGTATCACCAACACTTATACCATACCATGTGCCAACCATGCACATCAACCATCAACACCTATACCATACCATGTGCCAACCATGTGCATCAACCATGCTAATATCACCAAGATGTGCCTCAAGCACTATGCTAACATCAAGTGTCCAACATGCACCTCAGTCATGTGCCAAACAAAGAACCAAGCTATGCCTCAACAAGTATTATACCAACATCAACATGACATGCATCCAATCATGTACCTCAAACCATGTGCCTCAAGTAGGTGCCAAACATGTGCCTCAAATATGTGCTAACCATATGTCTCAAACATGTACATCAACAATCAACACCATACCATGTACCAACCATGTGCCAAACCAATAAACTAAGAAATGTTCCAGCAATGTATCTCAACAAGTAGACCTCAACCAACATGCACCATGAATCCAATGATGTGCCTCAAGTCATATACCATGTCCTTCAAACACATGCCTCAAGCATTCTCTTCAATATCACCAAGATACAACCTCACAATATACCAAGCCTCAAGTATGCACCATAATATGTAACCAAACCATAAACCATACCAACTACTAATGCCTCTAATCAATGTACCATAACCTTTCCAAGTTGTACCATCAACAAGACATACCTCTCAAGTGTATACCATACCATAACCAATCACGTAACCTTTAAAGAATACATGTAACCTGTAGATGACTTGAAACACCAGAGATAGACATGTATCTTCGTCACTGACCTCAACAACCAGTTACTAGTATCCTTCTCACTTTTGTCTTGTCCTTACGGGACAAAGACCTTCTGTCATGCAGGTCCTCACGTGATGACCTCTAGAAAACCTGTGGGGATACCTCGCGGGACACTTAGTGTCTGACCCACGGGGATGACCCTCATTAAGGTTTCCTTGTGTTTTCTTGCACTCTTCTACAATCCCAAAAATCTTTCACTTCTCCTACTTCAATACCTCGGAATTCTCCATCGCAAATTAGCCAAAAGATCACAATACTAGACCATAACATTCACAAGATAGAAATTCAATGAAATTGTGTGAGTGTTCTTGTGAATGACTCCTTGAGGGATACTTATACTTTTTCTAGGTAATCTCTTCCCTTAAACTTAGGGCATCTAGACATTTATTGTTGCAACCACTTTACCCTTTCATTCAATGACTTGTAACCAACTAGGGCTTCTTGACCATTCTTTGGGGTTTCCAACTTCACAAGGCCATATCTCCCTAACTGTGAGAAACCACGTGGTGTTCCACATATCACCGGAAATGACATGACATGTACTATCCATATGTGATAGTATTACCTGAAATTACACTATCCTTCATGGTGTTATTCCTAAATCAACTTTGTGTCCCATAACCAAAACTTCGGGGCTACATGTAGACATGTAGAATACATCAAATGCACCCAACTAACTCACCATCAATCTCTATCATCCAACTCTCCAACATCTCTAGACCTCTCCAAGGGTTGACATCAATATCTAAGGGTTGACATCAATGACAACCATCTTTTCAAACCAACTTTCCAACAATATTCACGTCAGAACCCAGATCCAACATGACTACATCCATGTCATAGCCACCAAGTTCTACTATCATATTAAACTCTTGTCCAATGTGCTTCTTCTTGCTGACCTGACATACATATTTTTCTAGCAATGGAGTGGATACAGTTGCTTCCACTCCTTGTTCCCTCATGCAAGTAGCTAACATATATGTCAAATTACTTCCATCCTCTGGATCATTCCACAATCGCAAATAGAAATGAAAGAAAGAACTTACTCGGTCTTCAAATTCTTCCTTGTGACCCAATTCTTGCAAGGATTCTACGTGCATTGTGCATTGCAACTCCTCTAGTCACTATTCTTCATGTGCTTTCTACTCAATGTGTCATAGATCGTTTTGTTTGTGAGATTTTTCCAATGGTCGTTGCATCGCGTGTTTTACTTCTTCGTGCACGCTAGCTTCCTCTAAATATTGTTGCATCGCACGCTATAATTCTTCTTTGGAATAAGCCTCTTCCAGTGACCTCTGCATCACGCAGTGTACCTATTTTCTTATTTGAGACTCATATAATGAACTTTGGGTTCACCCTCTACACTTCTTCTCAGATTTGAGCCTCCTCAAGTGACCTCTGAGTCATGCATTGCAAATCCTTGCGCCCTCTTTCTTCTTCTAGTGCTTTATGCGCATCTTGCATGAACCATTTTTGTTGGGAAGCATCAAGCTTTAGAGGGGGTTGAGTTTCCTTCCTTATATTCCCATATAGATTCTAACTGGAGCCTGAATTCACCATAATCTCCTTGTTCTTCTTCTTATTTTTTCATGGCTCCACATGCACCATGTTGCAATTGGCATTTTTTTCTTCCCACTTTTTCAACAAGTCGAGACAATATTTGGTGACATGCTCGGGACTCTATCAGTATGCACAAAGCATGCACAATTTGGTACAAAACTATGATACATGACCAATATCTTCGTAATTGAAACACGTGGGGGGTATACCTCCCCCTCCACCATATCCTCGGTTATGACCATGCCCATATCCACCCTGGGGACTTCCTTGGTATCCACCTCTTTCAACACCGCTGCGCTCACCACCCTTCTTCTCTTCTTGTACCCAGAATGCATCACGGGTATTGTTTTGCATTAGTTGGAGTGAGTGACAATTATTGACATCATGCCCCATGGATTTATAGAGCTCACAGAATGGAGTGTGGTTCATTATTTGGTACTTCTTCAAAGCTGGGCAGTGGGGTGGCACATTGCCCCACTGTCTACATATCTCGCACCATTCCATCTGTCCAAATGGAAATGGAATTGGTGTGCTCGTCACCACATAATTTGGAACTACAGGGCATTCATCTCTGTGATTCCCCTTCTTAGAAATAGGTGGTACACCATATGTGCTCATGCACGACCTTCATCTTATCCATATCTTGCAACTGCATTGTCAGGTTGGCTAGTTAAGATTGCACCTGCGTTAATTCCGCTGACGTGTTCTCCCCTCCTAGCGTAGCTTCTAGGTGCTTTGCAATTTCTATCGCCTCTACTTGAGTCGTCACCTTTTGCTGGGTGAGTGAAACTCGTATATGGGGAAGTAACCCCACAATAAACCACTCTTTGTTCTACACATCCTTGATTTGGAACGTCAAACTATTCGATAAAATTTTAAACCATTAGTCGTAATCCCACACAGTCTCGCCTTCCTTATGTTTGATCTATTTTATCTTAGTGATACATTGAGACTCTGAATTAGGTTTCTGGAATTCCATAAGAATGTCTTACTTAATCTCTTTCAGGGACCTTGTATGTCCCTCCAATGTAGTGGCGTTATAATCCATGTACCACATCAAGCCTATGTCCATGAGCGTGGTCTCTAGTTGCACAATCTTTGTTGCTTCATCTGTGATCATATTCACAAACTAGATTGGTTTTCATGTAAACCAATGTTTCTCCACATCATCCTTACCCGTTCTGTGGAACATGGGTATCCTCAAGGTATTGTCCTAATTTTTCATCCTCAAGCTCAAGCTAGTTCTTCCTCTCTAACCACTAGGGGTTTAATTTCTCAACATCAATGCTTCTTTGGGTGAAGTAGTACTTAATTCAACGTCTTCTTCACTTGTCTCATATGTTCTATATTCCTATTCTCTCTCTTCTACTCCAATTGCTTCACTATATGTTTTCCTTTCTTCTTTATTAAAAATGTGCAAGGGGGGTGGTATAAACGGGGGGTAAGTCCATCTTCTTCTAAAATTTCTCATGAGGTAATCCATAGAGTTTCCTACTTGCAGTCAAGCAAGACCATCTACTATCGCCAATTTGTATCCCCCACCTCTAGGGGATCCTCCGTCTTCCTCTTCTCGGTGCACTACTACTTTGTGTGCCATCTTCCTCTGCTCGTTGCACTACTACTTTGTGTGCCATCTTCCTCTCCTAACAATGCATCATCACTCTACGCTCCATATTTTTCCCTTATCGGTGCACCACTACTTTGCACCTCATATTCCTCTAAGATTGCAACACTCTCCAATAGCTAAGGAGTTCATACTTTGTCACTTAGGCCCTTAATACTACCACTAACGGTATCCACACTGTACACCCTATCTTTAATGCCACGCCTCTTCGCATGGCTATCCTCATCTGTGCTCCGCTTTTCTTCTAATCTCAACTCTAATATTATTTCTTGATAAATATATTTTGGAGAAAAAGAATCTTACATGAATTAAAAAGTTATAAAATCATCATCTCCAATATTGAGTTTAGGAATAAGTTAATCTTATAATAAATGGATTTTTTCCATACAAATTTAATAAGAATTTAAAAAAAAAGAAATCAAATATAATGATTTTTTTTTAATGATCTAAATTTCTTGGATGGTGGAATGATATCTTTAGGGCGGTCACCCAATTTTATATCTTAGATTGTGAAAAAAATTATCACATTTTTAAAATGATAGAAACGCTCACTTCTTTTGTTGTCAAATAATAATAATTAAAAGTTCACAAGAAGAATGCTCTATAAATCTATGTGCAATTGAACCTGTCCAAGAGTAACAATAACTTTGGGGCAACAAAGTGCCTTCCTACATTTTGAATGGAAGCAAATTATCAAATTAACGATGCTTCAATTCATGTGACAAAGCTTAGAGGTGGACTCCTTTAATGAGTTATGTTAGTAGGTACTAGGATCTTACAGTGTTGGAATATCAAATACAAGGGTTTGGAGAGTATAAGGCCAAAGGAGTAAGGATTAAGGTACATATGGTGGTGCAGTAAAAAAACAAATTAGCACCTAAATCACAAGTAAATATGAGTTGATCTTAGCCTTATGAGACCTTAGTGGTAGCCATACCATGTACGAGATGGAAATTCGACATATATTTGAAGATCATTTTCATTGAATTTCATTTTTGTAGGTTTTGACCCATCAAAAGATGATCTTGCATTGGAGCATATCCATCAAGTTGTTCATCTAACGTTGAGTCACTTAGAGAGGAATTAAATCTTCTGAGACCTTGAGTTGGATGAATTAGAGTCAATCATGAAGGAACTCAAGAATGAGAAATCCCTGGCTCTTGATGGTTTTTTGATTAAATTTAATAAATAGATGTGGCATGTGGTGCACCCTACTCACTTGAAAATGTTCTAAGAAGCTATCAAGGGGGTGGTATGGGGCATTAGATCAATGTTGGCCTTGTAAAGCTCATTCCTAAATGTGTTAAAAGAGATTCGATGGGCATGTGGGATCTAATCACCCTAGTGAATGTGTCATATAAAATTCTAGTAAAAGCCCTAGCTAGGAGGATTTGATTATTGGTGGCTAGGATATTTAACAAGGAGCAAATGGGTTACATTAACGAAAGTTTTATCCTAGATAATATTATAACTACTTGTGAAGACCTTGAGTGGGATCAAGAGATTGGGCAAAAGTCCCTCCTGTTAAAAATTGATTTTGATAAAGCTTACAATAGAATTGAATGGGACTTATTCCTCAACATGTTGGATTGTATTGGTTTTGGTTTTGTGTATCATTGATATGTGGCAACATGCTTCTCATGGGCCTGTATAAGAGTTAGCATCAATGGTGTGCTATCATGGTTTATTGCATTACAACATTCCATCTGATAGGGTGCCCATTAATGTTGCATCTCTATGTAACTATCATTGATGCTCTTGGTAAGTTGTTGGAGCAACTAGAATGCAAGGGGAAAATCAAGGGTATATACTTACCACGTGGTAACCAACTCCTTAGCGTCGACTTTGTAGATGAATAAACTCTAACACCTTATTTTACTAAACATTATGTGGAGGGCGTGATGATATGTTTGGATACTTTTTCAAAGTCGTTGGGCCAGTCGTTAGTAAGGAGAAAACAATTTTTTTCCTTATTATTGGGTAGAATGGCCCCTATAATGGTCGAATCATAAGTGGAAGTGCATCAAAACTAGGGTGATCTTTCGATATCTAGGCACCCCCTTTGGTGTATATGTTTCTCTTGTTGAAAAATGGAGGTGGGTCATGGAAAATTTGTAAAGATGCTTCCTGCTTGGTCCATTCTTGACTTGCCACTTTCTAAGTGAATTACAATGGTGGATGGAGTTTTAGAATCATGGAATTTATATTACTCCTTGTGTCTTTTTTCTTCTTAATCAACAAATAAATCCCTAGAGCATGTGCTCCATATTTTTCTTTAGGGAAAACAACGAGGGAAAAAGGGACTCCCTTTAATGTCATGGGACACATGACCATACCTCGAGCTCAAGGGGGTTTGGCCATTCCTTTATGTAATAACCTAAGGAGTGATCCTTACCCACAAATGGGTTATACAAGTAGTGGACAAAGATGCTCAAATGCTCCTGGGTAGGGCTAAAAGTGTCACTAAATTCAATAGGCTTAGGCTCAACATATTAGTGACATTAAAAGTCCTTTTCAAATAACTAACATTATTGATAATGTGAAGGCACTTGTAATCCAAGGTATTTGGTTTAATTAGTCAAGTTCACTCTCTTTTTGGTGCTCCACTTTTATGGAATCAAACTGCAAATAATGAAATCTACTCTCTTTTTGGTGCTCCACTTTTATGGAATCAAACTTCAAATAATGAAATCTTTATTGAAGGACACTTGGATGATCAAAGATAATTGCAAATTGTTTAGGTATTTGATTTAATTAATCACAATTGACTTTGTATAAAAATATCAATATAAAGTTACTTTCAATAAAGTCCCTTACCCTTTAGTCTTAATGATGTAAGAAGCCATAAACAAAAGTTAAAAAATGTTTTTGAAAGTCCAAATACACTCTATCGGGATGTTGAGTTCCTCATAGGGAAGTTCCACCTCACATGTTTCCCTCTTTAACTTTTGAAGAGCATGACTTTTTTTTTTTTCCATGTTGGAGATTCCGCGTTGGAAACCCACCCCAGATACTTCCCCACATAGTGGCTGGTATGGGAGTGATAAAGCTTCGCAGCCCCAAGGGACACAGGTTTCGAACTCATGACCTCTCCCCAAACTGGAAGAGCATGACTTTCTTAGCACTCCACCTTATTTTTTAATTTTATTTTAATGTTATAACCACTTTGACTCCTAATCTATTTAATTTCCAAATTTTTATGTTTTAACCACTTTGACTCCATAAAGGATGCGTGAATGGGGTAAGTCCCGAATGGGGTGGAACTCGACGGACGGGATGGTGTTGGAGCTTTTTTCGGCGGGATTATTTTTTTTTTAATCTTAAACTATGGTTTTTGTTGCAGGTTTTCATGGGGTGACTAAAGGATAGGCGAGGTTTTTATGGATAGAACAGTTTCTTTGGCTTCCTTGGGTTTCTGGAGGATTCTCGCTGTATTCCTTATTTTTTAGTGGATAGAGTTGGTGGGGTCTATTATGTCTGGAGATGAATATGCACATTGGTTTTTAGAAGAAGTTTTTTGTTTTATCTAAGCTTTCTGGGAACCATTGTTTTTAGCGGCGAGATTTTCCAGAGTTTATTATTGACTTGTTTTAATGTCACTGACGGGTTCTGGAAACTCTGTCTTTTTCCTGAGATTACAGGACTGTCTTTTATGATTTAGTTATTGATTCTCCATTGATTAGAGTGAAGGGTGATTTGACTAGAAGAGTGGGAGGAGCCCTTTGGTTTGTCTTGAGTGTCCTCCATCATGGAGCATGAGGTCGGCGCATTGCTTAGCACGGTTGACGAGGAGCAATGGGCAAGGAATGGCTTCTTTGAATCGATTGATTCATTATGTGTCTTAAATAAGAACACTATTCTACCTTTAAATGTTCTTAACGATACCTGCATTTTGGGAAGCACACCACATAAAGAAATCAATTCTCCTCATAAATCTTTGGCAAAAGTATTGCCCCCATCTCAGTCGAGCACCAAACAAGGCAGAAGCCTCCCTCCTTCTCTGAAGTTTTACCAGAGTTGTTTCATAGCATAGAATGATAATGTGAAGTGTGGAGAACAATGTAATAACAACCTTGAGACCCTCTCGACCATACCTGCGGATAGCTCTATTAAGGTGAAGCGTTTCGATAAAGTTTGGAAACTTAAGAGACATAGGAGAAGGCTATTCATGGGGGCCGATGTAGGTTTGGAAGAATCCTGCAACTTGGTGCTCTGCGTTGTAGTTGCTAGGATGGCCTACCGCTCTCGTATTTGGATATAGATTGAAGAGTGGGTTCAGAAGAACTGGCTTCCTTTTCTAGGATACTCTCCAATCTTCCTTTCCTTATCTCGGGGATGGTTCAGATTTGTTTTTCGAAGTCTGAAAGACACTAAACGTATTCTGGAGGTTTTTTGGCAAATGGATGGTGGAAGTTTAATGATTAAAAGATGGAGATTTGGTTTTAACCCGAATACTGAGTATTTTAGTTTCTGGCACCTATGGGTGCTTCTTCCAAACCTGCCTTTACAGTTGTGGAATCTTAATGCGTTGAAAGCGATTGGAGATTGTTTGGGTCGTTTCATTGGGGTGGATGAAGAAGAGATGTATTCAAGTTATAAAAGGATGGAAAAACTATTAGTTGAGATAGATACCCATGCAGGTTTATCAAAAGTGTTAGAAGTAGAATGGAGAGACTTCTTGTTCACGCAGAGGCTGGACTATTTAGTTATGCCATTCAGATGCTCCAAATGCAGACGGACAAGGCACTTGAGAGCTAAATGTACTTTTAATCATGGTTTAAGCGAGGATAAAGGAACTTATGATGAAGACTTTGATGATACAGTCTCTATATTAGTGGATGATGGCGGTGAAACGGAGACTCCGACACTCATCTCGGAGGACAATACAGAGGAAAAGGACACATCATTTGCCGGTAAGTTAAAATTCTACTATCCGAGAATTTTTAACTCTTTATCTATGTGGGAGAGAGAACTTTTAAGAAAGAATTCATACCCTGTAATATCAGTTGGGGAAAAAATTGTTAGAAGTAAGCCGTATGGGTTAGGTGCTCCTGTTTTGGGTGAAATAGGTGAAAAACCCCTTTCATAGTGCTCTCTTGAATCTTCACCTCCCACTATTTTACCTATTCCTCTGATACAAAGTGATGTTTTGAATTCTTCCCCAAAATTCAGGGACAATGCCAGTCTACCTGGCCTTTCAATTCACGGTAATGATTTACCTTTGCTTTCGGGCTATTCTAAATCACCACCCAGTGATTCGGTTTTGGATAGGAATCTGTCTGAATTGATCCCCCCTTTAGCAAAGTCCAGAGTTCCCATCCCTTTAGAGGCTTATAGAGGTAATATTCCTTTGATTTCCTTGGTAGAAAAAGGTTTAATGGAATCCAAACTTTCAAATGATTCTCCCTCCTGTTCTGACCCTATGTGGTCTCGTGGATTGGTTTATGAGATTTCTCCTCTTAAAACGAGAAGTGGTCAGCGATTGGTAGGAGTCAGTAACAACGCTTCAGAAACCCCTGCGTCTTCTTCTCAACAAAGGGCGCTTAGAGGCATAAAGGCCCAAGCCAGGTTTAAGCCATGATTTTTCTCTCCTCGAATATAAGAGGGGTTGGAGGGCCCCTTAAATTGGCCTCCTTCCATAGATTACTAAGTAAAACTTCTCTGAATATCGTTTTTCTGCAAGAGACGTTTGTGTCAGCTGAAAAAGCCAGATCCTTCATGAACAAAATCAGACCTGATTGGCGTGTCTTTGCGGTCAGTGTTGTTGGAACTTCTGGAGGACTTTTGGTGTCTTGGGATCCTTCATTTTTAGACTTGGTGCCTTACTTATGTATTGGTGGCATCTTTTTGTCAGATTTTTCAAAAATGGACAAAAGGAAGCTTTCTTTTCTTAATCTGTATGGACCCTGTCAAGACCGTAAAATTTTCTGCGAAGCTTTAGAGGATGTTGGTCTTCTAAGACTCAATGATTTAATTCTAGCATGTGATCTAAACTTAATTACTTCCTCTGATGAGTTATCGGGTTTGTCAGCTCATTTGGATTCTTTAGTTGGCTTCTTCAAAACTTTGTTTCATAGGAATGGTCTTATGGATGTAGCTCCACCGAAAAAAGTGGTGACTTGGCGAAATGGAAGATTAGGTGATGCGTGTATTTCGAAGAGACTTGATCATTTTTTAGTTGTTGAATCTCTGATATCAACAGTGCAGAAGTTTCGAACTTGGGTTGAGTATCCCTTCTTGTTTGATCATGCTCTTGTTTTGATGGAATTCGGTTCTTGTTTTGCAACAGTTGCTTCTCCTTTCAAATTAAATCCGGAGTGGTTGAAGGATGATACTTTCGGGAATATTGTCAGGCATGCATGGAATGACCCCCGACTTTTAATTACAGACGGAGCTCAAAAGGGACTGGTCAAAAAGCTATTGATGTTGAAAGTAAGAGTTAAGGATTGGACCAAAGAAAAAAGAAAAAAGGATTAGGAAGACCTATCAAACATTGAGGAAGCTATTGATGCAGTCTACACCAATATAAATTTGGGTATCACTTCTATGGAGGATTCTTTAAAACTGTCTAAGCTTGAAGTTGAAAGAAACCGATTTCTTTTGGCAGAAAAGGAGAGTTGGCGTCAAAAAAATTGGGTGATATGGATTAAGAGTGGAGACAAAAATATGAAGTTTTCCATCTGTATGCTAGACATAGAAGAAACAAGAAGTTTATCTGGGAAATCAACGATGAGAAAGGAAATGTTCACTCCAGTCAACAAGCTATAAAAGAGGAAGAAGTTAGACATGTTAGCGCTTTTTATAATGACATTGAGCATTCTTTCATGGAGGAATGACTGGAATCAATTAAACTTTATCCTACTTTTGTAACTGCTCTGGAGGTTCAGGATTTAGAAAAAGGAGTAACAAAGGATGAAGTGTTTGAAGTCATTAAAGGTTTTGCCAGAGACAAAAGTCATGGACTGGACGGTGGGATTGTCAAATTCTTCCATTGCTTTTTCGAGTTGGTTGTTCAGGATTTGGTGGATATGGTCGAAGAAAGAAGGTTGAAAGGGGAGATCATACCTGCGATCAACTCCACTTTTGTGGCTTTGATTCCAAAAGTCAATAAACCTACAGTATTTAATGATTTCAAACCAATCTCTCTTTGTAACCTCTGTTACAAAATCATTTCTAAAATCATTGCTAAAAGACTTAGACCTATACTATCCAGAGTAATTTCAGAAGAACAGCTTGGTTTTCTCAAGGGTCGGCAAATTTTGGATGCTATAGGAACAAATCAAGAATGTCTTCATAGTATTAGTGCAAGGAAGATGAAAACACTAATCCTTAAAATTGATTTGAGGAAGGCTTACGACTATACTAGCTGGGATTTTTTAAGGCTGGTACTTCATCAAAGTGGTTTTGGTTTAAAGACTACGAATTGGATTGTGGCCTGTGTAGTTTCAACTACTTATGCTACTTTAATAAATGGAGAGGCAACTAATTTCTATAAAAGTAACAAGGGATTGAGACAGGGATGTCCGCTATCTCCTTTACTATTTATCTTAGTAATGGAGGAGCTTAGTCTGGCATTAAAGAAAGAAAAATCTGAGGGTCAGATAACAGGGGATTAAAGTATCCAGTTTGATTAGGATTCTCCATTTACTTTTTGTGGATGACATTCTAATTATGACAAAAGCATCTTTAGTTGAGTGGGAAAAAATTCAAATTATACTACAAGTGTTTTCCTAGGCATCGGTTTTGATCATAAATAACCAAAAATCCATTGTTTTGCAGGCGAGTGTCGACTCTGGTTCACTTCAAAGAATTGTAGATGTTCTTGGTTTTTCTATCAAAGACCTTAACTGTGGTTTTAAATATTTGGGTTATCTGATGAAACCAGGAAGCTATAAAACCATGGGTTGGCAATGGTTAGTTGACAGGTTTGAAGCGAGGATTAACCATTGGTGTAATAAGTGGCTCATTTTGGGAGGTCGCCTAATTCTTATAAAAGTTGTGCTTGAGAGTTTATCGGTCTATTGGATGACTCTTGCTCATATTTCTGTAACGGTGCTAAGTAAGTTACGTAGACTTAGTTATGATTATCTGTGGGTTGGAAATAAATCAAAGAAGTGTTATCATCTTTGTAATTGGCAAATTATAGCAAAACCCAAGCAGCTAGGAGGATGGGGCTTACATAATATCTTTATCTTTTATAGAGTGTTGGCTACTAATACTTTATGGTGGGCATTAATGAAGCCAGGGATCTGGAAAAGGGTTATCAAAGATATATATTTACCTCAGGTACCAGTAAGTACTTAGTTGAGATCGGCTGTGAACTTTACTCCCTATGGATCACAATCATGCAAAAATATTCTAAACACATTGCCGATAATTCTTGATAGAATAGCTTGGACTCCTGGTTCCAGAAAATCAATTATTATTGGTAGAGATTGCATTAGTGCTTTGAATGAAGCTTCATTGTTGTCGGAGGACCTGATTCGGGAAATAAACAGAAAACATATCTACTTTATTTTTCAAGCGAGTCGACCATCTTCATTAAGTGGGGCAAAATTGGGCCATGAGCAATGATCTGGAACAGGAAGGGGACCTGGGCTATGAGTGGGAAAGTTACAGGAATCTACTACTACATGTTGGCATTGTCCTAAAGGATCATTCTGACGAACTTAAGTGGATAGGAGATGATAGCACTGGTCTTATTTCTGTTAAAAATGTTTATAATACTCTATCAAACAAATATTGGTCGGGGAAGGCAGAAGATTGGAGAATTTAGTTATGGAAATGGAGCTGCCCATTAAAGATCAAACTCTTCTTATGGCTATTAATGGAGAATAAGGTTCTTACTTGGGAAAACCTTTAGAGGAGGGGCTGGTATGGTCCTAGGAGGTGTTGTCTGTGTGGAATAAATGAGGAGTCGAGCCATCATGTATTTGTTAGCTGCCCATTCATCGTTTCTATCTGGGAAGAAGTTAAAAGGAGTTTAAATTTAGCAAATGGATGGAATGGTGTTTTTGTTAGTGAATGCTTACATAACTGGTCTTTTCAGAATAAACCAATCAGAGAGGTTGCCGCACTCAACTGTTGGTTTATATGGAAGGACAGAAACAAAAAACTATTTGAAGATAGATCACCCTCGGCAAAAAGAATTATTTTTCTTGCAACAGGTTTTGTTGCCTCGGAGCAAATCATATCAGCGGCCTCTTCCAAAAGATCTCAACCGATTACTTTCCCTGAAGACAAGGTACTAGCATGGTTCAATGGAGCCTCGCAATTCAATATGAATCGGTGTGGAGCAGGAGGAGTTATCAAATTAAATAATCTAGAGGAATTTTGTTGGACTTTAAACCGTATTTCAGGTACTAATTCCAAGGCGAAGCTTATGGGAGCTTGGGCAACCAACACTTTAGCAAAAAGCCTCGGTATTCAGGATCTACATTTGATGGGGGGCTCTTTGATTGTCATAAATTGGCTTAAAGGTAAAGGTACTCTACAGGTGGCCAATCTGGAGAGCTGGAAAAAAAGAATTATTGACTTATTGCATTTTTTCAAGTCAATTTCTTTCGCCCATATATATCGAGAAAATAATACTGTGGCAGATGGTTTGTCAAAGATAGCTTTAAACTCACCAGTGGGTCATATTACATACAACAAATGGTCTGGTGGACAGGAGGGTCCTATATTTATCCTGAAGTTGTAATCTTGGAACCTTTAGAATTTTTTATAATGGCTTTCTTGTAATAGTCTGATGACTTGACAGTGACTTGTATTTGGAGTATGTATTTGTAGCTATGGATTATAGCTGAGATATTATAGTCTCGTTTTGTATTTTGTTGTTTCAGGTCCCTTGTGGGATAGATGTCTAGTTTTTTTACGGGCAACATTGGTCTCGTGTTGAGACAGTGAATGTTATAGAACTCTAGTTATGTCTGGTATCACAAGTTTTGTGATGAAACAGTCGTTGTAAAAGAATTATATTATCATAAATATAATGTGCAATTTTCTCTGGAAAAAAACTACTTTGACTCTTAATCTATTTAATTTTCAATTTTTTATGTTGTAACCACTTTGACTCCTAATCTATTTAATTTCCAAAAAATTATCCATGAAAAAAAAATATTTACAAAATACATACTTTAAGATATTTTATTATTAATTATAATTAAATAATAATATTATTAATATATATATATATATATCAAATAATTATGGTACTTTCAAAAATAATCATCCTAAAATTTATATCATATCAAAATTAATTTTAATACTTAAAAAATTAAAATATATGTCAAAATTAATTTTGATACTTGAAAAAATTATTTCTTCCCACTAAAAAAGTAATCATCATCATTCATGGCCTCATCCGAGAGAAAAAGAGAAGACTATGCTTGCCTAGCCTTTTCTCGGGATTTGGTTTGTACGGAGAAACCAGCAAACGAAGGCACTCTACCATTTCATATATCATTGGTACAGCTTGTCCCACCTTCGTGCATAGATGCAGGGGCCCATTAAGTCTTGTTAATGGGCAATTTTGGAGGGAGGGAGATTAATGTCTACGCGAAGTTAAGTAAAATGAATATTATATAACTTATTTGCATGTTTATTAATGGTTTTTTTTTCTAAGTGTTCGATACGCTAAATTTAATTTTATTGAACATTAATGATTATTATTACCACCATCAATTTCATGTCATGTCTAACCATAACTTCAAAAAGTTGTCAGTATAGGTGATTATTATAATCATTACCACCATCAATTTCATGTCATGTCTAACCATAACTTCAAAAAGTTGTCAGTATAGATGATTATTACAAACAAAACACTATATACAATTGTTTTTTTTATATATAATAATAATAATAATAATTTATTTTTAAGATTATTATAATCATTATCACCATCAATTTCATGTCATGTCTAACCATAACTTCAAAAAGTTGTCAGTATAGGTGATTATTACAAACAAAACACTATATACAATTGTTTTTTTATATATAATAATAATAATAATAATAATAATTTATTTTTAAAGTCATTGTTAAGTTAGACATCAAATTGGTGTATGAGATCCTCATGTTTGTGAAACAAGGGACTTCTTTCACTCAGCGAATTGACTAATAAAGTCTATGAAGATGTAAATACCCTCCCCCTCTAGATTCAAACTTGTGAACTCTTATCCATACATATGTTCTTAAACATTATGCCCACTCAAGTTGCGATAACAATAATTACCCATTACATATATCATTAATTATTTTTACATAAAATTAGTTTAATTAATTATTATCATTAATATTGTATATTTGATTACTATTTTTAAAAATTAATTGATTATTATGTTGTATATTATAAAATCAAGTCTCAATTCTCCAATCAATTTGATATACAATTATTTTTTTAAAATTTTATTTTAGATGATAATTTAAAGCAAATAATATATATATATATATATATATATATATATATATATATAATGCTATCAAAATTTAATCGGTTCTAACAAAATCAATCTGGTTGAATGTTTTGAATCAGTAAAGATGAGTTTTGTATTAAATTGATCAGTTTCATATAGAAATCGACCAATTTCATACAAAACTGACCATAAATGTTAAAATCCGTCGATTATGTACAAAACCATATACTTAACAATGAAACTCACTTAAATTTAAATTTAAATTTAA
>SNQJ01S0029639.1:1352-13569 GCA_010110895.2 Picea sitchensis | reverse complement strand
GGTTGTAGCCACCTTCCGGTTGTAGCCAAAGAACGTAGGGGGTTGTAGCCTCCTTCTGGTTGTAGCCAGAGATTTGGGGAGTTGGATCTTCCCTCAGGTTTTAGCCTAAGAAACTAGGGGGTTCGAGCCTCCTTCTAGTTGCAGCTGGAAAACAAAGGAAGTTGGTGCTTCCAATGAATGTAATTCTTCAAGACATATAAGATAAAACATTCTGTGGTTTTCTCCCGATTTGGGGTTCCATGTAAAACACTAGTGTACTTTGTATGTGTGTGATTGTTCATTTATTATTTCTCATTATTGGATAATAATTCTACATTGATATAACACTTGGATTATTTAGAGAAAAAGGATTATAATTACGCTATTACTGATTCACCCCCCCTCTTTGTAATCCAACAGTTTCAACAAAATATGCATTAAAAAATGCTTGGATATGATAAAGGTTTGAACAAAATATGTATAATTATACTTAACATTCCAAATCCATCCGATCTCAATTGTTCTTATGAGGCTATGAACAATCCTATGAAACCGTTTTTTCCAACAGGTTTGTCATTTTAGGAATATGAATATTAACTTTAAAATAATGATTATAAAGTGTGCATAATGATAGCATTTTGTTATCAAATATGTTAAAAATAATTTAAATGTTTAGGAAAAAATAATTTATATCTCCTAATTGTTTTATGTAGATAGAAAAGTAAAATTAATGCATTTGTTTGTGGATGGGTACTTAACATTTTTGGTTTAAGGATTCCAATGCTACTTTTTGAAGTTAGTTTTTTTATTCATTCTTTGCGAGTTAATGAATATAGAATTGAAATTGAGTGAAATAATACTGAGAGGATGTCATTAGGGTTGAAAGACTTCAGCGTAGATTAGGTAAGCAACTAACCAGTGAAAGAAAGAGTTATTCTTACTTCTTTCTTTTATTGATTGGTTGCTTGCACTTATAGCATCAACGAGACTATGAGCTATATAAGCACATGATGTTATATATGAAAATTTCAGAAGTGAGGGATTGTGCATGGTACTTGTTCTTAGAAAACAAACACACAACATATGGATAGATAATATGCAAGTACTATACCTATCTTGAAGAATATATCGTAGAGGTTTAGTCAATTCTACCATAAAATAAAGCAACAAAGTCACTTCAAACCCGGTTCTATAATGGATTTTTCTAAGAATATTAAATAGTCCTATTATAAAATATGGAATAGAACACAATAATCAAAGGATAAATCAGCGACACTCTGATACTTACCTATATAGACACTAAAATTTTCATATGCATGTATCTAAATAATAATGTCTTGTAACAATATTGAAATTTGCATCCTTGAAAATAACAAATTAATTAAGGTAAAGACTTATACAAGCTTATATATAACTCACCCAAATTCTAATTCTTGAAGCCCCTTCCAAGAGTCAATTTTTCTTACATCAACAATCATGGCATCTTCTTGTAAAACCATCTATCACTTACATTAATCATTGTCCTCTACAACCAAGCTACATGTGGCATTCCCTATTGCCCTACTCCAATGATACACAAAATCCAACCAAGCTTGTGTCACATAATCTAGTCTTAGCTTAAACATAATCATTGTCCTCTACAACCAAGCTACATGTGGCATCCCCTATTGCCCTACTCCAATGGTACACAAAATCCAACCAACAGTGTGTCACATAATCTGGTCTTAGCTTAAACATAATCAAGTTGGGCCATGACATAACCTCTTATTAACTCTCTATGCATGCATAGCACATGGAACACACATATTTATCGAATAGTCACAATTAATGTTTAAACACACATATTTATCGAATAGTCATAATTAATGTTAACAGTGTCTTAGTTGTTGTACCAATTGCGGGAATTATTCAACCTAAAAAGTTATTTTTGAAGAATAGCCTCACTCGACACACTTGGATTTTTTTCCCTCATGGATAGCGAAAGAATACAATGAATGTGGGAAAAGCATTTCTATGGGAAAACATGAGCATCCATATGTCTACTCCTTCGACACCACACCTTGGAACAATAACATGCAAGCACATTAAGGAATTGTAGGAATTGTATGGTTTTTACACAGGTTTCCATAAAAAAAAAATTACACAGGTTTCCATAAAAATCTCATATATTCTTAATATTACTAAATTTTGAATAGCACAATGAAAATGGTATGAAATGACATAGCTATATAAAATATAACCCGATCTAAATGTAATAGCAAATAGGGTTATTATTGTTAAGGTAAAGAATAGCATTAATTTACGTCTAAATACTAATGTCAAATGAAATTTACGAACCCTAACCCAAAAGTAAAGATTTCACCCAAAATGTAAATCAACATTTATGTTACCTCAGTATAAAACCAAATAACATGATAAAGTATTTGATCGGTAGTAATAATTTTTTTTTTTTTAATAATAATTAATAAAAAGGATAAAACCTATGACATTGGAAAAATAAGGAAAAAAATTAGTGTGATTGATTCATATTTTTCAAACTAATATTAATAAAAAAGCAGAAAACAACGAACCAATTAGTATACTTCCTACCATGGAAAATACTAATAATAAATGGTATAGTCTTCTACATGGTTGGAGTGAGCCATAGCTTTCTCAAAACCTTGCGCGCTTTGACTATTCATTTAGCTAATCCTATGAGTTTGTTATTTTCTTTATAACCTTGTTTTCTACACCTTCCTTTTAAAAGTTAAGATATATTAAAAACATTTTTTCCACGGAGAATCCTAACAAACACATCAAGGAAGGTCTATATAATTTTATTTCCTAATTTTTTTAATATTGTTTGCACTTGACCAAGTTTTGGAGTTACTTGGTCATGTTTGACCGTTTTTGGGACTTCGACAGCTTGTCGAAGATGGAGTGCCAGACGAAGCAGAGATCACGGGATCTCGGCCCACTTTTGGGTCTTTTTTGGGTTTTGGGAATATGTAATGGGAAAGGGATGTCGGCCCATGGATTCACCCATGCTTAGGCCCACTTTTGTAAATATATAAATATACATCTAGGCATCTAGTAGAGTATTATCGTATCTATGTGATGTAAGCTAAGTGCTAATGGAATATGTAAGTGCTCTGTGCATGACTGTAAAAGGCTTGCAGAGCTAAGTGCAAGTTGTTGTAGAAGTTATAGAAGGCTTTGTGTTGTAAGCGCAAGGAACAAGGATCTAGCGAGATGCGCAGATCTTCTGTCCTATGCGAAGAAGGGCTTTAGTGGCTCTGTGCTTGTAACTGATTAAAGACACTAATAAAGAAGAAGAGTTGGTGGACGTAGCCCCAGGGAGGGGGTGAACCACGTAAATCTGTGTGTTATGATTTGTGCTTTGACTTGATGTGTTTATCCCTACTTTTGCAAAGTGATTTGATATATTTAGATGGATCTACTTATGCTTTGTGCTTCTTAGATGTGTGTAATGTTAGATCTGACATGTATGAAGATGCTTAGTGCTAATATACTGGGTTTCATTTGTTGTATTGTTGCTAAGTGCTAAAATGCCTTGGATCTAAGTGAATACTACGATGTTATGTGTTATCTGTGAAGTATAATAAGGATTGAATATTGATGAATGATCGATGATAAGTACTATATAAGTGATATAATCACATATATGTGTCCTAGATAAGGTTGCAGACACCTGAGTCTTGCAACCACCCCTGCCTCTACCTCGAGTGAAACTTCATCTTCTTTGTAGGTGTTGTCGAAAGGGTCGGTACTTAGGGTTTTGTTGGTGCATTGTTGTAGCGTTGAACCCCGGGTCTTCCCATGTGCCAACAAATGGTTCCGTTGCCGAGACTTGGAACTATGATTGCTGGGAACTGAGGAAGAAGAAGCTTTGTGCAAAGATTTGTCCTAAAACTGTGGAAGCTCTGTGCATGGATATGTGCCCTAGTGCGTAGTATTCCACTTGATCTTAAAATCTCTGTGCTAAAGAAAGAAGGCAAGATATGAAGAAAAGAAGTGAGATCTGAACGCTTTGTGCTCTAAGAAAAGTAAAAGTGGAAGTTTCTGAAGAAAAGAGGTAAGATATGTAAGCTCAGTGCTCTGATAAAGGTAAGAATAGTTAAAAGTTTTTAGATTTGAAATCTTTGTACTTTGTAGAAGTAAGACAAGTGGAAATTTTTGTTTCTAAAAACATGAATCTAGGTGTGTTTGATAGATTCTTTCCTAGCTTGAAAACTAGGCCTCTGATAGATGAAAGAAAGTTTGATATGAATAAATCTGATAAGCATAATGATATATATGTTATACCTATGCATAGAAAGAATGTTTGGACTAACAAATGGATGCAGGATCCTAGAAAGAATTTTTTGCAGGCTAGCTACCATGATCTTGGTGCGCAGTACAAAAGAAGTTAGGGAACATTTAAACGAAAGAGAGGGTTAACCCTCTGTTACAGTTGAAGAAGACCGGGACATCTTGCTAAGGAATTCCCTGGTGTAAGATCTAGTTGCCTATGTTGCAAAGCTTTAGACCATGAAGTGTTGGATTTCCCTAGAATGATTGCTAAGCTTGAAAGAATGAATCTGAATGAAGAAAATCCTAAGGCAGATCCAGAAATAGAAGAACCCCATAAATAATCAGAGAAGATGTTACTATAGATGAAAGACACCTTCAATGACCACCGACATGTTAGGATATCAGAGATCTTTAAAGAAAAAGAATGCATCGAGGTAATAATAGGAGACTTTGGCATTGACTGTGTTCTTGATGAAGAAACACAAGTGAACATTATACCAGAGAGAACTTGGGAAGCTATAGGAAGGCCTGCTATGATCCATTCATTAAGAGGAATAGGGCTATTCAGAGGAAAACTGGTGAACCTATGTGGAAGGCTCACTCAGATATCTATGAATGCTAATGGAACTTCAATAGAGGAAGATTTTGAGATTATCAAATTTATTGAGGACAATGCCCCGTTTACTATGTTACTTGGAAAACCTTGAATTGAAAGAGATCAAGCCAGAAAGAAGGAAGAAGAAAAGATTTTAGAACTACAGAGACAAGAGTTAACAGATTTCATGACCAAAAGGATCACGCAGTTGATTGAAGAATAGGAAAACAAATCGAAGTTATTTGACACTAGAAGCCCAGATGTCAAAGCTGCAGGAGCATTAGAGGATTCACATAATATTGAAGTATCTGTCTCAGATATAGAAGAAGTATTACCCCTGAGTCTTAGGAGAGAATCTCAGTAGTGCGAAGTGACTATGTCCAAGGAAAATAAGAATCAGAATGGGAAGAGAATCACCGAGACAAAGCTCACTGGAAAGAAGACTAGGAAGCTAAGTAAAAAGAGAGCTAATATCGACAGGCTACAAAAGATTATAGAGGGAGCCTCGCAGAAGGAAAACTTGCAGAATTTGAACTTCGTCGAGATATCAGACTAGCGACATAGGCCACTTCGTCGAGGCGAAGCAATATATCTGTTGGAAGCCGATATAACCGTTCGACTGCCACTCTGAACGGGTCAGAAAGAATTGATGGTTCACCACTAGACCATTAGACCGCGCCATAATGGACAGAACATGAGTTAATGATGCCTCATACCCGTTACAAGTAGACCATTGCTAAGTTTCTTATTTAGTCCATCGCGCCATGCACCGAGAATACTTTTGCTAATTGAGAATTTGAGACAAAGCCTGAGATTATTTTGCACTGTGATCATCGCCTTGTTCCCGTACCCTTCATTTCAGTCTCTGAATTCAGTTCACACCTGATCTAATTAACCCCGAGCCAGGGATGATTTTAAGGATGGAAATTTATTTTAAAATGTAGAAACCTTGGTGAATATTACTAATCCTTCATATGTCAACTATAAATGTTTGGTGATATTTTTGTAAAAATATTCAAATTTCTAAGTATTTTATATAGTTTTTATAAAATTTTGGCGATTTTTAAGGTAAAATAATTTTATCCTATAGAATTTGGGCGCATTATTTTTAAAATAGCGAATCTAGTTTTTGGAAAAACCATGGAAAATTAGCCCATGAGTGAAATTTAGCCCYTAAAATCATCCATGCCCCGAGCTTGTATGTYGGACGAGCTCAGTGCTGCAGAAAAAGTAGTCGAAGARGTTTTTATTGAATTAATGACTGAGAGAGTCATGTTGGAGCGAGGGTTATCTACAGGAATCCAAGCATCGTTGACAAGAAGACTGGAGGCCTCTCCTTCCACTGCTCGCGTCGGTCCATCTCGACCGACCGATGAGAAACAGACAAAGAACAAAGACGACATCATGAATGCCAAGGTTATTTCGTGCATTCTACTGGCTTACCTACCACCTCTGAGTGGTGCCATCAATCATGACAATGTACCTTGAGACTTCGAGTATACTTTGATCACCACGTACCTTTCGAAAGGGGTGCGCGCAGTTCATGCCGACCAGGATAAGCTCGCAACATTGAAATATAGTGACTTCAATCTTAGAGATCGTAAAGCTTACAGCATGTTAGCCCCGCATAAGTACTTAACCAGGACCAAAGGTAAGAATTCCAATATTATCCCGCAATCATGAACCCAGAACCTCGCGCAGTCCACACTGCTCAATGTAATGAAGATCTCGCACTTCAACAGACACCAGGAAGTCAATGCATGCATCAAGTTACTTTTGTCCTTTTACCACAGAGGATACTTATGGTTGAACTGTCGCATCACTGTGGATACGACCTTGATCAATCGAATCACATGGCTTAGTATGCAAGGCCCTGACCCACATGATTTTTATCGTGGAAAGACCTCAGACCGAGCATTAGCATAGAGGATTAAAGAGACTTACGGCGATGTCGATAAGAGAACGCGAGGTTACAAGGTAGCCTCTATCCAGAGCAGTGTAGTGTGCCTTTTTTTTCAGCTGATCACGGGAAAGCTAGTTCTCAAGAACAAACCATCTCAAGTGACTGGATTCGTAGTTGACCTTGCAGGAAAGTGCGCAGAAGGACTACAGATGAACTGGGCGCAGTACCTTATAAACCAACTAGAGCTTGATTTCAAAGAAGTGAAATACCAAGGATATGAGTTCCACTTTAGTTGGCTTCTCATACTGATCTCTTTCATCACCTGGGAGCTACTGGAAGGCGCCACTTTCCCGGATATCAAACCCTTCGAACCATTGGTCACAAAGTTTTGTACGATGTGCTACTCCAACGACATGAACAATCAGTGGCATTCGAATGTCGTCTTCCATGCCTATTACAACCAGTTGAAGATCGCAATCCAGTCTACACCGCACATCACCCCGAACACACTTTACAGGTTTAGACCCTTGATGAAATTCAACACGGGCCGCCACTTCACCTATATTACAGCGCACGCTGATGAGCATAAACAACAAATTGAGTCATACTACAAGTTGACAGAAGATGACTTGGAGGAGATTACTAAGGAATGGTTGGCGGACCTCCTTGTTACAGCAAACCCTGCAGAGATGTCCGATGTGGATAGCCCTGAAAATCTGTCAGACACACATGGACCAAGCAAGACAAATAAATATGACAAAGTGCAAGATGTCCATAGCACATCGGCGAAGACCACTTCGATCTCACCTAAGCAAGGAGATGATGCTGGAGAGCTAGGTGGCAAAAAAGTCGAGCAAAACAAAGGTGAAGTTACTCCACCTAGAGAGGAGGAGGATCCATCCAATAAAAGGAAGGTTACCCCACCAAAGCCTTCATCCCGGAATAAATTTAGAGCCATCGGGACTACATTTAAGACTACCCTCACCCCAGACGACTTCTACTTATTAGTTGTTGCGCTGAATGACACTTCACTAGAGATCGTAGAAAGGCAAGAAGAGAAGAAAGAGGAGGTATTCAGCCGGATCAAGGGTGAACTTCAAGAAGTGCAACATGCACTACAGTCCAATCGCACAGTTTCTACTGTGCCCTTGACAATTGGAACAGAAGAACCAGGAGATGAGCCAGACCAATTGCACCAAATCACCGACAAAGTTGAAGCTCGCTTTTGATGAGCTCTAGAAGAGACAGCGCAAGCCACCCAGGCTTTAGTGCAGGCCCAGGAAGATCTGCTAGAAAAACACAGTAATACAGAACGAGAAAAACTAGACCTGCAAACAAAATGGGAGGAAGAGAAATCAGAGCTACAACAAAGCAAGGAGAAGTTGCTCATAGAGAAACTCGAGATAAAGGAACTGGTCAATAGAGCACTTTTTCTCTGTGATAGTCATCGAAGTCCAGAGAGAAGAACGGGTTCCACAACATGTGGTACAACTGGAAGGAGTGATCTAGCAGCTTCAACAACGCATCACATATCTGGAACTTTGTATTGTGCCCGAGACCCCTCAAGATATAAGAGACCTAAGAGAGGCAACTTCCCGCAGCGTAGTTGGCAAATTGAAATTCCTTGAATTGGAATGAAAATAGCTGACTTCCAGGAGTGCTCAGACATATGAGACCCTCACGGAGAATCCAAAATTGCAGGCATTGGAGTCACAACTCCAAGAAGCAAAGCAACATGCAGATATGTTACAAGAACAGCTGAAGGCCTTGTCACCAGTCAAAAGAATGAAGAGATTTCCAGAGCAATGCACGACGCAACAACATATCCACATGATTCAGAGTAAAGTGATGGAAGTCTCTCAACGACTTCAACCAATGTAAGAGAAGGCATGTCAACTATTCACTTAAGTTAAAAACCAAGGAGTACAACTTGAATAGGTTGTGAGTGCAGCAGAACAATGCCTAGAGGGACCATTCAATGATGCACTCATCCAGGAGTTCACTGAGCAAGAGGTCATCACACTACAGTAGGTCGAAGCAGCTCGAGCCAATCTCAATGCATTTGAAGCAGAATTTCTCAGACCAAAGTGACTCGGGACGAGTCACAGGTGAGTGTTGGGGGCTTGTTGGCCCTTGACCAAGTTTTGGAGTTACTTGGTCATGTTTGACCTTTTTTGGGACTTCAACACCCTGTCGAATATGGAGTGTTAGACGAAGCAGAGATCAAGGGATCTCGGCCCACTTTTGGGCCCTTTTTGGGTTTTGGGAATATGTAATAGGAAAGGGATGTCGGCCCGTGGGTTCACCCATGCTTAGGGCCACTTTTGTAAGTGTATAAATAGACATTTAAGCATCTAGTAGAGTATTATAATATCTATGTCATGTAAGCTAAGTGCTAATGGACTATGTAAGTTCTTTGTGCATGACTGTAAAAGGCTTGCAGTGTTAAGTGCAAGTTGTTGTAGAAGTTATAGAAGTCTTTGTGTTGTAAGCGCAAGGAAGAAGGATCTAGCGAGTTGCGCAGATATTTTTTCCTATGCGAAGAAGGGTTTTGGTGGCTCTGTGCTTGTAACCGATTGAAGACTCTAATAAAGAAGAAGATTTGGTGGATGTATCCCCAGAGAGGGGGTGAACCACGTAAATCTATGTGTTATGCTTTGTGCTTTGACTTGATGTGTTTATCACTGCTTTTGCAAAGTGCTTTGATATATTTAGATGTATCTACTTATGATTTGTGCTTCTTAGATGCCTGTAATGTTAGATCTAACATGTATGAATATGCTTAGTGGTGATCTACTGGGTCTGATCTGTTGTATTGTTTCTAAGTGCTAAAATACCTTGGATCTAAGTGAATACTACGATGCTCTATGCTATCTATGAAGTATAATAAGGATTGAATATTGATGAATGATCGATGCTAACTACTTTGTAAGTGATATAATCATAGGTTTGTTTCCTAGCTAAGGTTGCAAACACCTGAGTCTTGCAACCACCCCTACCTCTAGCTCAAGTGAGACTTCATCTGCTTTGCAGGTGTTGCCGAAAGGGTCGGTAGTTAGGGTTTTGTTGTTGCGTTGTTGTAGCGTTGAACCCCGAGTCTTCCCATGTGCCAAAAAATATGTAAATACTTTTCATTGATGTGTTATGTTTTCTTGAGTGTGAAGGTTATCAAAATGCAGTAAGGGTCTTGGGGCCACACCTTCATAGGGAATATTGGACGGATCTTTTGGTGGGATGTAATTTTTTTCTATATCGTGAAATTCCTATGAATGTGAGATTGGATTAGTAGAATTTTTAGTAATGGCATTAAAAATAAGTTTGGAATCATTTTCAGGTTATGCGATAAATCTTGGAGGTGGACTCCCTTAAGAAGTTGTGTTAGTAAGAGTTGTGTGTGTTGGAATCCCAAATACAAGGGTTTGAAGGTTATAACGCCAAAGGAGCCAGGATTAGGGATCATATCGTGATGCACTTACCAAATTATATTTTCATCACTTAAAGAACACACAAATATGAATTGATCTTAGCCTTATGAGAACTTAGTGGTAGCCTTATTGTGTAGGAAATGGAAATTTGACATATATTTGAAGATCATTTTCATCAAATTTCACTTTTGTAGGTTTTTATCGATTGCGAAATCTTGCTATGGAGCTTGTCCATCAAGTTGTTCCTCTAACGTTGAGGCACTTATAGAGGAATTATCTCTCGCGAGAACTTGAGTTGCATAAATTAGAGTCAATCATGAAGGAACTTAAGAATGATAAATCCACAAGTTTTGATGGTTTTCTTATAAAATTGAATAAACATATGTGGCATGTGGTGGGCCCTACTTACTTGAAAATGTTCCAAGAAGCTATCAAGAGGGGTAGTATGGGGTAGTTAGTTAATGTTGACCTCATAAATATCATTCCTAAAGGTGTTAAAATATATTTGGTGGGCATGTGGCATCTAATCACTGTAGTGAATGTCTCATATAAAATTCTAGCAAAAGCCTTAGTTAGAAGGATCTAATTGTTGGTGACTAGGATAGTTCGCAAGGAGAAAATGGGTTTTATTAAGGGAAGGTTTATCCTAGATAATCTTATAAACTCTTGTGAAGATCTTGAGTTTGCTCGAGATATTTCACAAAGGGCCCTCCTATTCTCAACATAGAAATTGTTGGACACACCAACTACACTAAGAGGGGGGGTGAATACTGTAGGGCTCTTTTTCCCAAAACTTCCCCTTCACAAAACTCATAGGTTAGAAATCACCATTTACTCATTACATATTGTTGTCATTTATAATTAGTTATATGTGAACATATATCAACAATATATCATCAACAAGTCATCACCACAAGGAACACAAAGAACACAAGAGATATGTACAATTTTATTTTTATTACGGACTACAATCCTTGGGTTATCAACAACAACCGAATAGAGTACAACTCTACAAGAGCACCAGCTCTATAATGCAAGACTCAGCTTACACACTCAGCACCAACTGATGAGGCAACAATCATCAACAGATGTCAATCTGTTAACAGGTATGTGACCTGTCGATAGTTGATCACGTGTGTGTACGCGCCCTACCAATAGTGCAGCCCGCGTATGTATGCACTTTGGCTCACTACATCCTACGCATGCTTTCAAAAAATAGGGTTTCTGAAACTTCATATTTCAGGCCCTTCAGACTCTTTTTCTTCTGTCACATCCACTTATGATATTTTCACTGTACTATCTGAACCAGAACTAGTCTCAACACATATATGTTCTTCCACAACAAACTCATGCTCCTCAACCATACAATATGAATGATACTCATCATGTATAAACAACCAATATACTATAACAATCATATCAGTACTCAATCATAAGAGTGTTGCTCACTCCATCAACCAACACAAACCACATCACAACAACCATACCAAGAATTCCTTAAGCATTCACTACACAACAAGTAAGAGTATCCATCAAGACAACAATGTAACCATACCAAAGTTTCTATGGCAGATTTGAGCCCATAGAATGAAGATCTGAAACCTGCTTTAGTCTCCAAGTATTCACGACTTCATCCATTGTATGCACCATGTCCTTATTCAGCCCGCGTATGTACGCACCCTGGCTTACTACAGTCCGTGTATACCTCAGAAACTAGGGTTTCTGAACTTCCAAGACTTTTGTCGTCATGGTCTCAGACTTGTTGAAAGTTTGATGCGTCCATGAGATCCTCCAGATGATCTCCCTCTCAAAATAGATCTTCAATGCATGCTCAAGAGATGCACAAGAGATCTCACAAAATATTTTTTTCACAAGAGATCCTTGCCTCTTATTTATATTATCCAAGTAGCTTCCTTATAAGCATCTTCTAGGTCACTTAACCCACTTCTAGGTCACTTAACCCATTTCTAGGTCACTTAACATATTTTCCACATTTTTAGGGTTATCCATTTTCCATAATTA
>SNQJ01S0029638.1:68282-80398 GCA_010110895.2 Picea sitchensis | reverse complement strand
CACGTGTCACTTTAGTTATGATGTCATGTGTTTTTGCATTGATATGAATTAGGTGATGTTGTTAATTTCTTATTTGTTAAAAAGAAATAAAAAATTTCCTATTGTACTTCGCTATTCATAGACATAACGAAGGGGATGTTACAGAACCAACATACTCTTATAGATATTTGTAGACACCAATCTAATGGAGACACCAATCTGCACCGCTAAACACCAACTTAGAAAGAGACACCAATTGTTTTGTTTCACCAACACCAACCTACTCTTACATATCTTCATAGATACCAATCCCCACCACTAAGCACCAACTTAGAAAGAGACACCAATCTCTTTGCGTTAGTTACACCAAACTTCATTGAGTTTTCTTGTTACTTATGCCTTCACCAAGTCTGTTACTACTTCTCCCTTCACCAAGTCTACTCATTGCTTCTCCCTTCTCTAGGTCTACTCATTATTTCATCCTTTACTGGGTCTAACCAAAATTTAAATTTCCAAGTTATTTTGGTACTATTCCTAAGAATGAACTTATACAACATGCTATGTATCCAATTTTTCAAATATGATTATGAAATTGTTATTTGATGTACTTCTGTATGTCTCCTATGTTCTCTGAAATTTTCACAGTTTGAAGAGTCCCAAAAAAGAAGTTATAGTGAAAATGTCAACCTAACCTATATGAAATTGATCTCAAGATCATTTAGAAACCCCAAATTCCACAGGGAATATCTCTAAAGTTATAGTGAAATAGTATCTAAAATTTGTACCACATGTACACGAAGATCTCTCCTCTATCTTGGCAAAGTTTCAAGGTCTAAAACATCCCAGAAAACAAGTTATAGTGAAATTTCCAAGATTATCTATTTGAAACTTATTTCAGGAGCATTTAGGAACCCTAACTTCCATAGAGAATATCCCTGAAAGTATATCAAACAAACAACTGAAATTTGTACCATAGATACACCAATATATCTCCTCCATCGCTTCCAAATTTCAGGGTTTGAAACGTCCTAGAAAAAAAATTATCATGAAAATTACAAGATGACTTGGAACTAATTTCACAATTCAATCTTTGCTAATCCATTTCTCTCTCTCTCTCTCTCTCTCTCCCTCTCTCTCAATGATTTTTCTTTTTATACTTTTTCATAACCTTTCATGAAAGGACATGTCCTTTAATTAAATAATTAATTCCCAATACCATGGGAATATACCTCAAACCATGGGAAAATACCCCAAACCCATGGGTTTTGAAACCAACATTTCAATTTTTACTTTTTCACATGCACCCTTTTTTTAATAAATATATATATATCAATCTTGGAAATGGTGTTTGTATTGTAATGCCATAATATGAAATCAATGACATCATTAATCTTTTGATATCAATAACAATAATTCCAAGATAGCACACATAATTTACTACATAATTAGTACCATTAAATATTATCAAAAAATCAAATATCCTCTTGGGATCCAAGAGAGTTTGATAATATTACTAAAAATAAACTTATCGAAACTAGGGCATGGATTGGCTATGGCCCAAATGATTATGATATATAAAAACACCTGACACCCTTTGGTTCAAAACTACCAAGTCAATCCACAAAACCTCGAACTAACTTTGTACTCAATGGTTTTCTTCTTATTTTGGAATTGCAATACACACTGACAAAAGGTGGTGCATGGATGGGATATTCAAAGAGGGAACTTTACACTTGATTTGTTTATTAACTTATTCATTGTATGTAATGTCTACCACAACTTGAAATGAACAAATTATTGTACATGCCATACTTATTCAAAGTGTGCACTTTACACATGATAGTATATCAACTTCTTAATTGTATGTAATGTATTACATAGGTTGTAATAAATGATTTAATGTACATGGTAGATTAGACACCTCGATCACAAAAATATATCACCCACAAAAAAGGGTCACTCATGTCTACCATTAGCTTAATGTAGCATACATTTATTCGATAGCATGTTCAATAATTTGATTGAAACATAGGTAGAATGCTAACCAATGAATCCTGCAAAAAATAGGGTTGCAAGTATGGAGTTGGTGTTTCTGACAAATTTGTCTAGCTTAGCTAGAATCAAAATGTTTCTTATAAATATGTTGGAAGTGTTGACAATCATGATATCATCATGTAAGATGTGTTCTTACTACTAGAGAGTGAGTTACTATGTTTTGCAACATAAATTGGTTGGTTGTTTGTTGTTGAATTATTAACTCATACAATAGAAACATTGAAACTTGTTTTTCTTGTCCAAAAATAACTTGTTGGCAAGAATGGATTTTTTCATTTGGTAGTTGTGCTTTCACTTCAAAATAAAACAAACCATATGTAAATTTAGAAATTTAGTATTCCAAATTAGTAATGAATTATTGGAAGTTTTGATCAAGTTTTTTCGTCTTTGATTTTTTTTATTTTTATTTATTTTTGTAACATCCACTGCTTCATAACACACTAACATCTAAAGTCACGAGGAAGCTTGATAGTGTTTTTATAGGGCATGTAGGGTGCAAAATTGGTAAGAAATGTTTCACTCCAATGAGAAGACTTGCCTTGGAATGCATTTTATTCATTGTGGGAGTTATACCATTAATTTTATTTATATTGTAAATATCTCTAGTGCTATAACATGAACCAAAGAGACTATTGTAAATAACCTTTTTAGGAATTTCTATGAGTTATATAATTTTTAAAACAATTAATCACTAAGTGAGTAACACAATAATATGACATCGGTAACTATTTATCATCATTTTTTAGGTGTCTTGTTTCATGAGGAGATCATTTAACATCAACACAAAAAAATTGACATGCAATATTATATTTTGAATGTCGAACGGAGTCAAACATAGGGTAATGTTTATTTTATAATGTCACATAAAAATTTCTTGATGTACATAATAGGACATCAAATTTCAATAGTGGACTAAAGAATATCACATGAGCTGAGATGCTTCCATTTGATTCTTCCACTTCCACAATTGCTTTTAAATTTCTAAACTACAATTCATTAGTTTAATGATTTTGTTCAAACTATTATTGCCAATTGAAAAGATGAGTTTTCATGCCATGACTAAAAAGCATGGATAATCTCTAGAGATGTCCTCTATCCATATACCAATATTAGTCGAAGATAAATATCTCAATTGAGCATAGCTTAAAGTTATTTTTTAACATGTGAAATAAACTTGCTAGAAGGTTACTGTGTGGTGAACTATACAACTATTTGGGCATGATATTTTGGATATCTAACATGCATAAGGAAAAAACTACATGGAAAGTAAAATGGATGCAACTTTATTAACATTATAAATTGAAAAAAAAAAACATATTCACAACAACAATGTTTTCTTTAAAATTCAACAATTTTTTTCAAGGAAATTCCATCATTTAGGTACTCAACACCTGTACTAATGGGAACATATGCATTATATTTTGTATGAAAAATAACATATTGTTGTTAGAAAAAATCAAATTTCACATAGTCATGCACAAATTCTATAAATAAAAACTATATATTCGGAAAGCTCATTCAATTCCTACATTTCATATTTTTACACCATATTCAAATTCATTGTGGAAGTACTTCAAATAATCCCTCCAAGTTAACAAATTGTTGTTTTTCCATGTTTTTATTGCCACTAACACGTCATGAGAGACCATCATTAGCTTGCACCCATCCTATACCAATTCATGACTTGTGCATGGAACATATTGATATACACTTGTGTTTAATGTTGCTTGATGCCATGATATATGTGAGAAATGTCTTTGCATTGCAACTAGTTTTCCCACCAACATTTGGTTGTGAAATTGATGAAGGAATATGAAGGAAAGAATTAAAAAATCATGATGATGCATCAAGTCACGTTGTTGCTAGTGGAGTTTCCTTTCACGTGTCCATGTTTTCATCCATTCCCTTTTTATGCACAATTTAGTTACAATCCTATACTTCTTTGCCACATTATTTTTTTTGCATGTAGAATGCATAATGACAAGTGATTCATGGTTGTTAAGATTAATTTACCGTATAAAATTGATCTTTGTATTGATAGTAATTATGGAAATGGAATTCCAAGGTAGGAATATTGTTAATCCTTAGACAAAGCCCCATGTTAAGTATAAAACCCCTTATTAAGCTCTAGATATTGAATTATTACATTTCTAGTGTTATATTTGTATGTAGGCCAGAACCCTTCATTGTACCCTTTCATTATAATTTTACCCTTTGTCTCCTATATATCCCAAGGAGACCTAGTCTTAGGACCATCTCATCTCATATTGTACATTAAATATGTTGTAAAAGGAGCTTTCTCCCTCAATGTAGATTGTTATTCGTTGACTTTTTTATCATTCTCAAGGCGTTGGTTCATAACATTTGGTATTAGATCATACATCACATGATTTTTCTTCTTCAAACAAGTCATCTCGACATTTTTCGCTATAAAACATTTTCAAGGATGCTTCGGATAGAGAAATTTTACGGTTACTCAGGAGACATATCCAAGTACTTCTAGTAAAACGTTTAGGTTTTGGTTCATTATACTTTCAGAGATATAGCTTATGGAATATAGAGATTTTGACACAACCTTTAATCGGTTTTAAATGAGTCATCATGGTATTTTCTATATAATTTTTTTGGGTTAGTTTCAGACAACGAATTTTTTAGGATACTGAGGAAAGATATCAAAGAAAATGTGGTAAAATTTCCAAGATATGGTTCATTATATTTTTGGAGATATATACAATGAAAGTTAGGGTTTGTGACTAGTCTTGAAATTAGTCTCAAACGTGCCATATTTTAGTTTTCACTATAAAACCATTTGGTGACATTTCAGAATCTGAAATTTTTATAATCATGAAGAAACATAGTGATTTACCTATGGAGAAAAATTTAGAATTTGAATCATTACAATTCGTGAGATATATTTTTTAGAAGTTGGGGATTTTTAATAATGCTGAAATTAGTCTTAAACAAGTCATTTTGGTATTTGTGCTATAATTCTTTATTAATGAAGGTTTGGACTGTGAAAATTTCAGGAGCTTAAGAAATCACATCATAGTATTATAGGTTAAAATTTTAGACTCAGAAGATTTAAAATTTTATAGATATATTAGAAAAAAGGTCATTCATACAGACATACTCAAAATTAATGGTTTGAAAGGTACGTAACTTACAATTGGCATAAATTTTTATTGGAAGGTCTATTTTTGGTGATCCATATTTTTTGATAAAGAGGAAAAAGAGGAGCATTATTATTTTCTCATACGGAAAATGGTTATACAAGAAAAACTACTGGTACTCCTCGTAAAAACTCAAACATGCCTTCAAAAGAAAGTAAAGACTTAGAAAACATGCTAATCCAATTAAAGAACCAAGTTGATGAAATGAGTGGTAGTATGTTCAAACAAGTGGATTCAACACATTCTCAGGAATACCTTAAAATGGAAATGGATGACCAAATGAAAAAGAAGATGGATAAAATGGACAAGAATATGGATGAAATGGAAAAGAATATGGATGAAAATAAGAATGACATGAAACAAAAGATGGATAAAAAAAAGAAGAAATACAAAAATCCATGAATGAAATGAAAAAATCCATAAAAACCATTCTCTTATAGAAGATCCCTAATAGGGATATGAAGATCCAAGGAAATCATGAAAATAAGGAGAATAAGGTTGTTGAGACTCAATGACATATCATGAGTATTTTGTCACATTTAGAGATCACAAATACTGAATCTCAGAATCGTGATCATTCATTATTCCAAGATCCACTTCATCAGGGCTTCAAGTCAATGCCAAGGAACTACTTCATTCCAAATATCAATATGAGTAAGTTTTATGGTAAAGATCATATAACATGGATATTCCATATGTAGCAATTATTTGATCTACACCAAGTGTCAGGATTACAAAAGGTACATACTGCATCCTTGTATTTAGAAAATGATCAATTTATTTGGTACCAATGGCTTTTTGAAATAAAAAATAATTATATTACCTCTTGGTCCATTTAKASAAATGMATTGATATCGCACTATGGGGATATTAAGAGAAATGCATTATTTAGTCAATTGACAAATCTTTGGAAAAAATGTCCAATTACAGAGAACATTCAACAATTCCAAAAGCTCGGTCTCAAGGTAAAGAAAATTCCCGAGGATAATTTGTTAGATCTCCTTATGGGAACTTTAATGGAGAAAATTCAACATGAGGTGTGTGTCTTCAAACCTAAATCCCTAGAGTAATATTTTAGTATGGAAAGTAAACTGGAAAACAAAAATACGACTACTAGAAAGGTGGCCACTAACAACTATAGAAAGAAACATGTTCCCTCTCCTAACCTCACTCAACCAAAAAGGTTGACACCTCAACAAATGGATGAAATAAGAGAAAATGGAACATGTTTCAATTGTGATATCAAGTACAATAAGGGGCATAAATGCGGTGATAATAAATTATTCTACATAGACTATGAAGAGGAAAAAGATCAAGAATTGGAACCATCACAATATCAAGATCTATAAGAGAATACTCTAATGATATCGCGTCATCCATTCGTCAACATCAATACTTTACAAACCCTCAAGATACAAGGATACATAAAAAATAAAAAGGTAACAATGTTGATTGATTCTGGTAGTACCCATAACTTCATCAAATTACAAATTAGTAAAAGGTCTCAATTGCTTTGTATTTCCAGCACCATAGTTTCAAGTAATGATTGCATATGGAAGTACCATAAATTGTTCGAGGAAGTTCCATAATATTAAGCTCAATATGGGGGAGTATTTATTGGATAGTCCCATGATTTCCATTCAAATGGGTGGTGTTGATGTTGTATTATGGGTCTAGTGGTTACAATTATTTGGAACAATGGCCCTTAATTTCCAAGATATTTTCATGATATTTTCCTCAAAAGGAAAGGAAATTGATCTTAGATGTATCCAAGGAAAACCTTCTAAGGAGATAATCTCTAATAACATGACATAATTACTCAAAAAGGGACACCACAATGCAATTTCACAATTGTGCTCACTAGATGTTCAAACACCTATATCCTCTGCTCTAGTGGATCTCCAAATAGTTCTCAGCAACCATTCCAATATATTTGAAGAGAATCTTAAGGGTCTTCCACCTACTCGATATCATGACCATGTTATTCATTTGCAACCAAGAAGTGTACCACCTAACATTAGGACTTGCAAGTATCCATATGCACATAAGTATGATATTGAGTGTATGATCCAATAAATGTTAGAGGTGGGAATCATTCATCCTATCCAAAGTTATTTCTCTTCACTAGTAGTGATGGTTACGAAGAAGGATGGTTTATCGCGTATGTGTCTAGATTATAGACAGCTCAAAAAAATGACCATCAAATATAAGTTTCCTATTCCTATAATTGATGGATTATGAGATGAATTGCATGGAACAAGTTTATTTACTAAGTTGGATCTTCGTTCGAGATATCATCAAATCAGAGTGAGGTAGGAAGACATTTCCAAAATAGACTTTATAAAAAATCTCCCTTAAAAGAGACTACAAAGGTTAAGGTTGTGGACGACCACATAGGGAACCAACAAGAGGTTTTCAAACTATTGAAGGAAAACTTGGTTATGGCACAAAATAAGATGAAAAACAAGCAAATCAACATCACAGTGAAAGGGAATTTGAAGTAGGGGATTGTGTATTTTTGAAGCTACAACCATATAAATGGATTTCCCTCAAGCAAAAAACAAGGAAAATCAATTAGGACCCAAATATTATGTCCCATATAAGGTGTTGCAAAGGATTGGAAGTATGGATTACAAATTGGATTTTCCTCCATCTTCACGTGTACATATATTCTTCCATGTTTCTTACTTAAAGAAGGTAATCAATGAAAATATCCCAGCCTAAAATATTTTACCAAAGGTTAATGAAGAATAAAAAATCTTACTAGAACCATAAACAATCCTTAAAACAAGGATTAAGTGGTTGCAAAATCGAGCAATTACTGAGTAACTCGTCAAATGGAAGAACCTATCAATGGAAGAGGCGACATGGGAAGATGATTTCTTCATGCATAAACACCCACAATTAGTCAAGTGTTGAGGACAACACTTGTTTTAAGGGGAGGGGAATGTTAATCCCTAGAAAAATCCCCATGTTAAGTATAAAACCCCTTATTAATCCATATATATTGAATTATTATATTTCTAGTGTTATATTTGTATGTAGGTTAGAACCCTTCATTATACCCTTTCATTGTAGTTTTACCATTTGTTTCCTATATATATATATATATATATATATACCAATGAGATCTGATCTTAGGATCATCTCATCTCATCTTGGACATTAAATATATTGTAAAATGAGGTTTCCCCCTTGAAGTGGACTTTTATTCATTGACCTTTTATCATTCTCAAGGAGTTGGTTCATAACAAAGCTTATAGTTTCTTTTACTTATCATTGAGAAAGTAGAATGAATTTTCCTTCCAGTTTTGTTTGTGTAGTGGTTCCCAGACGGGTTAATGTTGTTCCTGATATGGCTTAAATCTCCACTCCCAATGGAGATACTTTTTAACTTAATTGACCTACATTAATTGAATGTGGTTTATTATGATATACTCTTTGAATCACATTTTGTATAACCATTGGAGCCTAACGTTGCCACTATTGTGGCATGGAAATGATAGGTTTAATTATCATCAGTCATGCAAATGTATTTATTTTAGATCATTGATATTTTCGAAATTTATATATGAAAAATTGAATTTAATATATATTTGTTGCTACTTATAATTAGATGGTGAATAATATGTGATATGATTTACTGCTCATATTGCATTCAATGAGTTCCAATTATTAAATATGAATGATGGAAGCATGGAATTTGTTAAGCTTTGAGAATGCATGTCTTGTGGAAGCTAAATGGGTGCATAGTTGAATAGTGGTGGGGCCTTAGTTTTCCTAGGTAACCTTAGTATACATTAAACCAAATGACCTTTCACTTGCTAGCTATCCAATTATTATTGTTGTTGTTGTTGTTGTTGTTGTTGTTGTTATTCAAATTTATTTATTATATTGTATTTAGAAGGTAGTTATGTATTTTCATTTGATTTCCCAACCTCTAGACAAGGAGGATATGGAGACCTGAATAAAGGGGAGAAAAGAGCATGTAAGATTTAGCTCTATAAATGAATTTGAATTTTGTGTTTTTTCAATCTCGCAAGTAGCCTGATAGAAACTTATAATGATAGGATCTCTTAAAACAGAGGTCAAGCATTTGGGTGAAAATAAATACGCTTTCTTCTTTAATTATATTTGTTTACCTATATTTATGGTTATACCTTTATGTTCAATCCTACAAAATTGACCAAATTATATATATGCATATTCCTTCCATATGTGTAGATCCTCCTAATTAAAAATATTCACCATATGAGGCTTATCCCACTTGATTATATGTTGTTATGAGTAGCATATGATTTTGACAACATCCTATTTATTTATACCTTAATCAATTATCGACATGTCAATTGGACTATGTCATCTAGCTATAAAACATTTTAACAAAATAATATTTCTTGGGTATATCTATTGTTATCTTGTTATTTTATGACATTTGCATATTTTCCTCTATTTTCTCTTTAAAATTTAATTTGATGATTAGTTTACTTTGATTTAAGTTGTACATATCTTTTCTTTATATAACTATTACTCATACCTTTTAGAATTGCATTATATTTATGTTTCATGTTGTTTTGCTTTATTTTTATTTTAAGTCTATATAACTTAGCATTTAATTAATGATAACAAATTTTAACTTACATTTAATAAGATTTTATCACTAACTTAAGGAAAAATTAAAACTTAATATGCAAACAATTAAGGAGTCTTAGTACTATCAAGGATGAAAATCTTGACTAATTATTCTAAAAAATCAATCTTTCCTCAAATATTAGTTTTAGGGATTAAATGACTAGGTTTTCATTCCCTTCTTCCGCTTGACCAATAATACAAAAGTGTTTTCAATGCCGATTCTAGCATCAACAAACTAACTACATATCAAGTTGGAAAATAATTCAAGTGGGAAATTCAACTGAGAGAGATTACTATTTATATCACCTTCTTTATCCTAGTTCAAAAAGATCCAATATTCCCTTTTGTTTTTTATTTAAAAATTTAACTTAGATAAATCAATAAGTTTCTCTTTAGGTAGCTCAATTTTTTTTTAAATATATATAATATATATATAATAACAAATATTATATACAAAAAAGTTATATAGTTTTTTCTAAAGATAGATAGGATTTAATAGGATAGACATATCCTTGTATTTCCTTAACATTAAAAATAAACAACACTACATCACCTAACATCAGAAAATTAAGTTTCATCCAAAAACTAAGATAATACTTAAGACAATGAAAAGAGATCATTTTGATCAATGTTCGTATGTGAAAAACTAATTATTTAGTATAGTAGAAAAACTAAAGAGTTAAAAGTAGGGTGCTTAATCATTCAAAATTTTTGATGTAAGTGTAGAGTTATGAGGGACCCAAAGATGCCTAAGGGAGAAAGCCGATGCAAGAAACCAAGCTAGTCACCAATCATAATTGGCTTGTATTCCCTTGCTCCTAGAACATTCCTCTTCAGATAGTCTAGACTATGTTACACTTTATATATTTTCATCCTCACATTAATARTATTAGTCTTTAAGTATGAAATGCAACTAATGACCTTCGTACTCTATGGTAGAGTTGGATTCCATGTTCTAGCCGTCTTCGAGAGCAATGGAAAATCACACTTTAATGGTCCAAAATAGGATTGAGGTCTAAGAAAAGAGATTCTTCCTTCTTTGAGTGTGACCAAGGTCCTTCAAATGTGCGTTAAGGATATAAATGTCATATTCTTTACTTTGTATTTTTAAATGATCCTTAACATTATTTTCCATACATTACTAAATATGGGGTCAAAATTCGACAAAAATGTCTAATAATAAGGATAAAATTAATCATATTGTTGAAAATTAAGACATAATATTAAAATTTTAATCATTTTTTTTGGGTTCCTAATGAATGTCGTACTTCGGATGAACATCTATATTTATCTCTCTTTCAATGATACTTCTTCTATCTATCGATGAACGTAGAGAATGCCAACTATTTGAAAATGGTTTAACGTTCACTGACTTGGTCAACTTTGACATAGTCAACGTTCGTCAAAAGATTGATGACGGTGAGTGATTTTGACTATTTTGTTATAGGTATGACAGTGATAAAATATTTGTATGTTCATTGTTAGTTTCATGATTTATTAGTCTTTTTTCTATGTGTTGGATTACTAAGAGGGGGGGTGAATCAATAATAGAGCAATTTAATCCTTTTTAACCATAAAATGCAAGTGTTATATCAATGTAGAATTATCATCCAATAGTTGCAAAGTAAATAAACAATGAACAAATGAGCAATCATACACATACACAGTACACCGGTGTTTTTACGTGGAAACCCAAAGCGGGAGAAAGCCACATACTGTTTTTTCTTATATGTCTTTATGAATTACATTCATTGGAAGCACCAACTTCATTTGTTTTCCAAATGCAACTAGAAGGAGGCGCCAACCCCTTAGTTTCTCAGGATACAACTTGAGGGAAGCTCCAACTCCCCAATTCTTTGGCTACAACCCCCTATGCTCTCCAGCTACAACCGAAAGGTGGCTACAACCACATGTCATTTCCCCATCCAACCGCCCTGAAATATAAGTAGAATGATGAAACTGTTGTCACACTATCACTGTGAGATATACTATTGTAAACCTGTAACAATCAACCTGCACCAAACAACCTATACCAATAACCTATGCCAATATGTACCATACATCAACATGTACCTCAACTTGTACCATAAACAAATGCATCAACCATGCACCAAACCTGTACAAATAACATGTCACAATAACCTGTCGAAACAACCTCTCACAACAACATGTCTCGTCAATCTTAGCAACCAAATCATATCTACTCACCAGGATCAATCACCAATACAACTCTCAACCATATGCATAATATCACAAATATGTGCATCAACCAAGCATAAC
>SNQJ01S0029638.1:27400-62911 GCA_010110895.2 Picea sitchensis | reverse complement strand
ACATCATTAACTATACACCTCATGTATGTGCCAACTCATCAACTACTTGTCTCAACCATGTACCCAACATGTACCTCAACTAAAATCCCTCATCAATTTCATCATACAAATCTAATTTGTAACTCTATAATAGACCTGGTGTATATGATCACACACCTGCAAACCTTCCTTAACTTTAACAACAAGAGACTAACATTTTCATCAAACTTCACTTTAGTCTCACATGACTAATTTTGGATTAGTCAACAACCCTAACTTGCAATAATCATAACTATGTACTTATAATGAATAAAGATCTTAAAATGGTATACAATGTTCTTCAATGTCTCTTATGCAATTCCTCTAGATTTCACTACTTGGAACCTCTCAGAAAAGGAGTTATAGAAAAAATGACATACCTTGTTGAATTCTAGCTTATTCTAGAGATCGAACTTGTAGAGAATGCCTCGCATGGAATATTTGTTGTATAGATCTGAAAATTATACACAACATACTACAGACTGTACTCTAACCAATAAATTTGGTCTTACTTAATTTTGATCTTTTATGAAGAATTTATGACGTTTTTACCCGAAACACCTGTTTTAGAGTAGTTTTAGGACTAGCTACAAACCCTATTTTCCACGAAGTGTAACTCCAAAAATACAATGACCCACAAGATAAAAAAATTATCACAACTACTTGGATATGTTTCCTCAATGGAATCCATATTTTGTAGTCTGCATCATTCTAGAAAAATAGTTATTGTGAAAATGGTGAGATGGCCTGTAAATAACATACCTTAGAAAGCATCATCAAAATAATTTATCTTCCCTTGAATTTCGGTCTTCTTTACTTCACCTTCCCTATGAAATTCGCCTTAGATATCCTTTGGTTACCTCAGTCACTTGTATATATTCAATATGCTCAAGTGTAATTAAAATGAGAGACCCTTGCCTCTTATTTATACTTTTAGGTAGCTTCCTCGAGGGGTTACCTTCTAACCATCTTAAACCACTTTCCTTGTTTTAGGGCTAACCCACTTCTAACCACTTGTCCACTTAGTAATTTCTCCATTAAATTTGTTATTTAAATAATTTATTTGTATCCACTTTTACTTATATTACACTCATCACTTCACTTTATTATTTACCTTCTAAAATCTCTTAAACCACTTTCCTTATTTTAGGGCTAACCCACTTCTAACCACTTGTCCACTTAGTAATTTCTCCATTAACTTTATTATTTAAATAATTTATTTTGTATCCACTTTGAATTATAGTACACTCATCACTTTGCTTTATTATTTAAATAATGTCTTCTTTGCAACCATTTTGACTACTTTGACCTTTTGGGGCTTCTAGATGACTCATGAGGGTTCTCCAACTTTACATGGCCATAACTCTCTAACCGTGAAGAGTTATGTGATGTTCCACATACCACCGGAAATGGCATGACATGTATTATCTATCTAGAATAGTCTTACCTTCAAATATATTAAAACTCATACCATTATACATCAAACAAACTTGGGTCCATTACCCAAACCTTTATGCTACTGGAATTCACTACCGAACTTTCTTCAAGGGTTGACATCAATGACAACCAACCCAAATAATCGACACTATGTTCTACTTGCCTCAAATCCAATTCTTGATCTGCATATCTCGGATTTTGTGCTTTGAATGATACAATGTTTAATATTATTTTGTCTCTTTTTTAAATACCGAGATTGGATCCCTAACTCTTAGGCCCTTTTTCATTTGGGGACACAATTTTTTTCCTAGGAAATACGTATGAATATGTCTACTCAATTTCATGTAATTACTATAAAATTTGTCTTGGTTTATTTCTCTTTTATTGTTTGATTTTATTACTTTCTTATAATCAAGCTTTGGAACTTATGTTGTAAAAATGTATGGTTTTGATTTCTTTATTAATTGTTGACTATTGTTATAAACCTTCAATAAATCTATGATGAAAATGGATTAGTTATCTAGTAGATATGGGGTCAATATAATTCGATGACATTTGTATCGTAAGAATATATTCATATATTAGTGTACTTATATTGCTTCAGTGTATTTTTTTGTAAATATAGGAAATGCCAATGCTAACACCTGAAGAGAGTGAAAGGATGATTACTAGGTTAAGGGTTGCATTGGAGGCATAGGTCGGCGATGAGAAATTTTATTTCCCTTGCAATATAGGGGCTTGAAAAGAAGAAGACTTGTAAGGAAAAAAGTTGAAAGACATTGTTGGAAGTATGGGAATTGTGAAGGGGGGAATACATATCGTCCCATGGTAAGTTATTATATATGTCTTTGTAATGATTGTATTTATAAAATTTTCTTTCATTTTAATATTTTTTATATACACCAATGTTGATGCAGTAGCATCGCCTTCAAAGTCAACAGCGCATGCGTGGAGGAAAAAGGATGACATCTTAGCAATGACAGAGTTTCAAATCAAGCATTTAACTCAGAATTTAATCGATTGTTGAGATATTTTTGTAAACAACATTTTAAAATGGAAATTGTTTGTAAAGTCTTGAAGAAATGTAAAAAATGAAGATATGGAGTGTCGACTCTATCTGGCAATAACTAGTATTTATTGTAATAGGACAGAGTAGGTAATAGATTTGAATTTTGAAATGATAGATTTCAGAACAGGACAAGAGAGCTCATGGAGCCAGTCCTTAGATAGTTCATTGTTGCATTGCAATAGATCAGTATGCATGAGTATTGTAGGAGATCAGTAGAGTAGAGTAGCAGAAAACACTATGTATTTCATTTTTCATGAATGAATAGAACAGACAAAAATTGTCCCAAATCCTTGGACTGTGTTCATTTCATGTGTGGTTGAATGAATTTTATTCTGTGTGTATGATTTGTTACATTTCATTTCATGTATGAGTGTTCGAGAGATTAATTGTATGAGTTCGTGACGAAGCTGGTTAAGTTTCAATCGTTTTTATTCTGATACTTGTATGCAAGGTGTGCATCTCAAATGCAAGGAGTGTGTCGATTGAGTCTTGGATTGAATCAGAGAGAATCAAAGAAACTCAGACCAGGTGCAAGGTGTGCACATCGTCAAGAAACCAACAAGCTTCGAAGAACCAATGCATAAGAACACCAGGTGGGTGAGAAGCATTTTCTTTTCAAGAAAATCCTTCGAACTGAGTTATTTGAAATCTCGAGAATGCAAAGTGTGCGTGGGATATTGAATCCTTTTAAGGATAGAATATTAGAAGAGATAACACTTTCTCGAGTGTTGACGAGATCCTAGAGACAGATTCGTCAGGATATCAAAGGTTTGGAACCTTTGAAAGTAGATAAATATTCCAAGGTGGAGAGATATCAGAAGTTCAGGAGGAAGAACGACCGTGATCGTTGGATCATAGGGAATAAGATTGACAACCAACATATTAGAAGAAGTGTGTGAACCTTATCACTTCGCGTACAGAGGAGAGAGCCTACTAGGGTTGAAACTTGAGATTTCAAGAGTCCAAATACCCGGAATAGAATCTCAACCATCCGATCAGTGAGATAAATATGAGTCGTCAGATCACTGGAGGCGAAGACTAAGCGTCATATCGCCAGGAGGAATCACAGCCATTGGTTGTTGTAAGATCAGGAGGGAGAGTGGCTTGAAACTTGAGATTCCCAAAGTCTGGAGTGTCGGAACGTCGAAGTGGAATCTCAGTCGTCCGATTGATCAAGGATGAGCCATTAGATATCACGGGCGCACAAGGAGCCAAGTTGAGACTTGAAATACCTGGAGCACAGACAATCGAAGGGTTGTGAGTCGTTGATCTGTGAGGAGACACTTGTCAGCAGATCTCGTACTCTAGGAAAAGATGAATTAAGTTTTCAATTTGAGAACTGAAAATGTCAAAGCATGGAGACTTGAAGTCCCAGAATAAGATTTGGGCCATTGGATTCAGAGGACACACGACAACAGATCAATATTTCATTGACTCACAGAGCAGAAAAGTCAAAGGGAATATTTTTGAGAATTCACGAAATACGAACTCATGAAATCATTCCAGCCATTGAATCTGGGGTGATAGGTGGCGTAGATCCACACACGTCGGAGATTCGAGCATTGAGAGAAGTTGAACGAACGGTGGAACTCTCAGAGGGATAACCACTGATGCAATTTGGACCATCAGATTGTGGGAGGATTGAGTCCATTGACCCGTGGCAAAGGAATATCGGTCTTTCGGGTATCGGGTGAAGGGAGATAAGTTGTATCGTAAACCCCCGATCCGTGAAATCCCGACGCACTCAAAGGATGAGCCCCAGGTTATGGTGAGGATTCACATGGAGAAGGATAAGGGAGGAGCTAGCAAGTGCTAATCCCCTATCAGAGTTTCAGAGATCGGGAGAGTCGGGGTGACTCGTGTACAAAACACCCGATACACGAAATCGTGAAACGCCTTTTGAGAGGCGGGCGGTCACAGCCGGTGGTCGTGTTGAGGGAACTCGCGCTGAGTGCATGTTCGCATGGGTGCAGTTCACAAACAACATGTCGATTTGTTTAGTAGAGGTTCCAGTAGGGACCCGAAAGAGATAATCCATCTCAGTTTAGTGACGATCCAGTGATCGGGAGGTCAACAGACCCTATTGAGGTAGGGGGATTGCATCAAATGTTATTGATTGTTTGTAATTGCAAAGATAAATTCTCCTTGGTGGTTGTCGCTAGATAAATATCTACGAAGTAGTAGTAGAAATAATATTATACAATATGTGAAAGATGTTATGGATATTTAAGATCAAGTCTATCCTATGGAAGAAAACGACAAAAATAATATTGTTGAGTTGGATGACGTTACAAATAGATTGATCCAGGACATATTTTCTACTATCGATGAGGAAAACTTTGATGATATTCATGATGTACCTTTGCTTGAGAAGGAAGAACAACCTCTTTATGAAGGCTCAAGAACAAATATTCTCTCTTCTATAATGTTGGTGAACTTGAAGGTATTGAATGGTTTTTCAAACAATTGTCTCACATAGATCCTAAGGTACGTAATATAATTAGTCACATATTATATGTAAATGTTGACTTTATTTTTCTCTATTTTTAGTGTCAATTAATGTGTAAATTAAGGATGCAATATTTTTTATTGTTTTTATTTACATTAACTAGTTATTTTTTATGTTGTAGATTGTTAGGTTAACGTTTCTTACCAGCGTCAAATAATTTACCTCACACATACCGAGAGTTGTGTGCCATTATGAAAGATATTGGAATGGAGTATCAGGATATTGACAAGGATAATTTTAAGGATGGAAATTTAATTTAAAATGTAGAAACCTTCACGAATCTTACTAGTCCTTAATATGAAAACTATAAAATCTTTGGCGATATTTTCATAAAATATTCAAATTTCTAAGGGTTTTATAAAGTTTATATAATTTTTTGGCGTTTTCAAGGTAGAATGATTTTATCCTATAGAATTTTGGTGAATCATTTTTAGAAAAAATGGAAATTGGTGAATCGTTTTTTGGGGAAAAGCATGGAAAATTATCCCATGGGGAAAATTTAGCCCCTAAAATTTTCCTTGACTATTGATGCATGTACGAATGATCATATTATATATTATGGACAATATGCATTTGAAAAAAAATTCTCGCAATGTTAAATCAGTAGATATGGAACCGATCAAGTAACAAAAAAGGTGTCTCAGAAGGTTCTTCATCATATTCTGATAAGTCCACATTAGCAGCGATTGTTTAGGTGTCAAAGCATTGCACAGTTTATGGATTTCCATGTATGGAACATAAGTGAAGATGGTTTTCTTCGAATTCCTGCAAATGGTTTTTCATTTAGGAACATCAAAGAAAGATGGCCAATTGTTAAAGAAGAACCTCGTAATGTTAGGCTTTCATTGGCAGTTGATTGTGTCAATCCATTTGGTGAGCTCAGGTCTATTTACTCAATGTGGCCTATTTTTCTTATAAACAATAATATTCCTCCTTGGATGTCAATAAATAAGGAGCACAATGTTGGCAATGATTGTTCCAGGTATTTGTTTACAAAATTGGTTTGAATGTTGCATTTGTTTGTCTTATTTGTTGCATAATTACTTATATATATACATGGTAGTAATTATGTGTACTTTCACCCAATTAGGTAAGTAAAAATTGAAATATATGAATGTATATCTTGAGCCTCTTGTCGACGAGCTACTAAAGCTATGGGTTGGCATCACTATGTACAACATCTCTAGACCAATAGGGAAAAAGCAATTTCAATTCCATGGAATATTTACATGGACAATTCATGATGCCCCAGGGCTAACACATTTTTGTGGTATGTAACATATTGTTGCACTTTAATAGTATATAATTTTATAAAAATATGATGCATGCTTCTTAAATATTAATTATTTTTTATATAAATAAAACTGACATTAATCCATATCTTTCATGTCTTCAAACAAAGGGTAAATTTGCATGTCTAGTTTGTGGTTCTAGGATGAAATTGAATCATTCAAGAAGTCTCAAAAAGGAGGTATTTGATGAGTATAGGCACTTCCTACCTAAGAACCATAGGTATCGAACTACAAAAAACATCTTTTCAATTTGAAAGAAGAGACTAGAATAAAACCATGAAGAATGAAACCTCGCTTATGGAAGTTGGAATATAATAGAAATATGCAAGATAAGCATTTAGTCTATGTGTCATATATATTAATGTTTTACAATTTTAATTTGTATTGAATTCTGTTTATTGTATCCAACCATTATTGTTGTAATCTCATTAATTATTTTTCATAAATGACATCAAGGCATTAATGAGCTTCTGAGGAATGAAAAGTTACCCCATACAATTCAATAGGTTTCCCTACTATGAGCACCTACAAATATCTCATTTGTTTGATTCAATGCATATCATGAAGAATGTAACATAAACATTGTGGAGAATCGTAGATGGAAGGAGTGACAAAGAAAAAATTGTCAAAATTTGTACCGACATTTAGGAAGCCAAACATGCACTGCAAAATGTGATTTATTCAAATAGCAATGGGCACTAAAATAATGTTCCATGGTCCCCATATGGGGTGCCACGTAGCCTGGATGGTGCCACGCATGCCACATGTGGCCCGAGTTATTAATAACGTAGGCTGCCACCCTGAGCTTCATTTCTTGGATGGAGGATGGACTTAAACACGCTCTGGGGATGGAGGGATAGTTCTCTCATGCAGGTTTAATTGTTACCTCAATGTTCCATGGCAGAGGGGTTACGATAAGTACGAGAGGAGGCTGCGAGGTCACTTCAGCTTCTCAGAAAATCCTCCACTTCTACCATGTTGGCCATGGATTGTTTCATTCGATTTCTTTGTTGCATTGGTTCTCTTCTCTGATTAGTTGTCTAGTTATGTGTGCCCTCCTCTTTAGTTTTTGTTGGCCTTCCTTTTATTTCATGCCTCGTGAGAGAGGGAAACCCAATAGGGGTAACTCTTGGTATTGTTATGCAGCAAGGTAGAGACACCTCTATGAACTAGCATAGGCTTCCTCGACAGCTTTGATTCAGAGGAATAAGGAGTTGAAGACACCTCCAATGGATTATGTGGAGGAGTAAATCTCGAAGGAACCAATTAAGGTTCTACTAGAATCCCTCATCTACACGGTCCTGGACCCCCATGATCGACCCAACACTAGTCTTATTGCAACGGATACAGTGGAAACCCTAGAGGGTGATACTTGTATAGTCCAAGAGGAAATACCCTGGAAGGATAGCCCGACTGAGCCTCCTTTGCCAACTTTAGACTAGGATCGAGATTTGAGTTCACCTGACTTTCTGGCACTAGAAAACCTGGAACTCATCTTCGATATGAGGAGGGACATGATGGAGTATCTCCATGGGCACACCTTCCTCAATAGCAGAATTTACATGTTGTTCGACGTCTTCTTGAGCGTGCCAGTCAAGCAGAGATTCCCAACCAGTGCGCAACATTTTTTATTCACTCCTCACAACGACACTTCAGATGGCAAGTTCCATTGTTCTAAAATTCCATCTAATGTTTAAGTTTTATCAGCTCTCAACACTCCATCTGCAAGGCATTAGGGTTTTTTTGCACTATTGCTTAGTTTTCATGTCTTACTGCTTAGTTTTTCTATCCGGATTGTATGATTAGTTTTTTAATGCATGTCTAGATAGCACTGTCACAACACTCTGTTTCCACTTGCTCTGGTTTCCAACTATTTGGCGGAGCAAGTGGTGGCTTCTACTTTTGGCTACAAGAACAAAAGGATGCCACCTGTTTTGGTTTCCACTAGTTTGGCGGAACAAGTGGAAAGCTTGTGATACTGAATAGATATGTACATCAACAACTGCTTTTTGAGGTAATATCACTTTTTTTATTTACTAAAAAAAATAACAATGCTCCATGGTTATTTACAGAGCAGGAAAACAATGTTGTAAAGGAGGTCATTCAAAAAATTAAATTTCCCACGAGATTTGGTTCAAACATAAAGAATATCTTAACAAAGAAAGGTGAATTTGGTGGGGTGAAAACTCATGAATGACATACCTTCATTAAGGTAATTATTTTGGTAGATTTCTATATTGGTAAATATATAACTTTTTAGTATTATAATTTGGTTTTCTTTTCAAATATACGATCTTAGAAAATACATGAGGTAAATATTAATGATTTATATGAAAAATCTTTGTTTCTCAACTTGTCGACATTGGTTTTACTTTAATTGTATATATGTTGTTGTTTAAACCTATGATTTTATTTTTTATATCATGTGTAGCTAATTTTCATCTAAATAAATCCATAAAGAAGATATAAAATATCATAGGAGAGAAGTTCCTTGACTAATGTGTGAAATGAAAAAGTGTCTACCTCCAACATTTTTCAATGCACAAGAACACTACCTCATACACCAAGTTGAGGAGATTCAAATGTCTGTACATGTACACACAAGGTCAATGTGGATGGTGGAGAGGCACTTGAATTCATTGAAGGCTTATTTTAGACAAAGAGAAAGTTCTGAGGGCTCTATGGTATATCAATCTTTGGTGTATATCAGTAGGTATCTTCCTAAATTAGCAGCAACAATCATGAAGGTGCCTCATATTTGGGATATCAATTCCATTAACAAATTTGAAGGGGAGGTCTTGGTCGGGAAAGGTAGAATGAGGAAAGTGAAAGGTAATTAGATTGTAGAGATCTATAATAATTTGCATTAATATTGATTTATTTTTATATTATACTTATTTAAGGTATATTTAGCTTCCATGATCAATTATTAATCTTTATTCTAATTAGTGATTTTATTATTTTTTCATACAGTTGGTTGAGAGTGGGATGCACTACATTTATACATCACAACCAATATTGATTGGATGAAGGCATGGATAGATCGATGTATAAAATGTAATGGTAGGTTATCATGGGAAGGGGTGCTACTTTTCTTAAATAATATCATCGTAATCAAGATACAAATCTTACTTAGAGGCAAATTGATTTATCATATGGTTTAAAGGATAAACGAGAAAGCATATTATTCATCCACATCATGTTTTAGTTTTTTCCCAATATATTAATCTATGTGGTGTGTTTTTTTATAATTTTTTCGTAAGTCTAAATATGTTTATTGATTGATAATGTATTTTTTATGTGTCAGGCATATTGCAGTTGACACACCACAAGGCTATGTGGTGTAATGGTCATAAATTTCTCATCAAAAATTTGGATGAAAAGAAGAAAACTTATGATTGTCAGATAACTATAGTCTTTCAGGTCACTAATGTTTCCTCAAGAAGTGACATAAATCCAACAATATCATAAAATAGATACTATGGGTATTTGGATGATATAATTGAGTGTGACTTTAAATCCTTCAAGTTAGTTCTGTTCGGGGTCAAATGGTACATGTTATGGATGAATGAACGTGATCCAGATAGAACTGTTATTGAGCATGCCAATGGATTTACCATGATTAATACAAGGACATTTGAGTCGAGTACATAAACTTATGTTCTTCCAAGCCAATGTGAGCAAGTATTTTATTCAGAGGTTCCAGGTAAAGTAGGTTGGTCATACATTGTCAGATATGATCCAAGAGGAAGGCATCTAAAGTATAATGTACCAAAAGAATATGATATTGAAGAAGAAGAAGATGCAGAGGAGCATGAGGTAGATGTATCGTCAAATGAAGAAGTCAATGAAGTTGAGCTAGATGTAGATGAAAATGTCCTCGRCGATGATATTATCCAAAATGAATTTGATGATGATGTCKATATGGACAATCCTTTCAACGTCGATTATGAAACAATGGATACAGAWGTAGACTTGGATCAAGATGAATATGATCAATGATATTGTAGAAATGATGAAATATATGAGTTATGTGATTATATATTTTATATGAATTATTCTCTTTAAAGTATTTATTTATATGGGTTAATTATCATTGTCGTCATCATAGTTTTCATCATTATAATCAACATTTTCATCATTGTCATCATCATCATCATTTTCATCACCATAATCATCATTGCAATCATCATTGTCATCATAATTGCAATCATCATCATCATCATCGTAGTCGTCATCATCATTTTCATCGTCATGGTCATCATCATCATCATCGTCATGGTCATCATAATCATCGTCGTCATCATTGTCTTTTTCATCATCATCAACATTGTCATTTTCATCATCATCGTTATCGACATCATCATTATTATCATCATTTTCATCACCATTTTCATCGTCATCATCATCATCATCATCATCACCATTGTCATCACCATCGTCATCATCATCATCATCATTTCCATCGTTATCAACATTTCCATTGTCATCATCATCGTCATTGTCATTGTCATCGTCATCATCATCGTCATCGCCATGGTCATATCATCATTGTCATCATTATTGTTGCATCCTCATCCTCATCCTCATCATCATCGTCATCGCCATGGTCATCATCGTCATCGTGATTTTCATCGTTGTCGTCATCATCATCGTCGTCGTCGTTGTCATCATCATCGTTGTTATTTTCGCAACCATCATCATCGTCGTCGTCATCGTCATCATTATGGTCATCATCATTGTCACAATCATCATTCATCATCATTGTCATCATTGCTATTTTCACAATCATCATCATCATCATGGTCATCATTGTCATTGTCATCGTGATTGTCACAGTTGTCATTCATCATCATCATCATCATCATCGTCATAATTTTCTTCGTCGTCGCCATTTTCATCACATGATTTTCATCATAATCTCCATTTTCATCATCATTATATTTCCATTATCATCATCATCGTCATCGCCACCTCCATCGTCATCAACATGGTCATCATCATCGTCATCTTCATCATTGTCATCATCGTCGTCATCGTCATCTCCATTGTCATCGTCATTGTCATCATAGATGTCATCATTGTTGCAATCATGACCATGATAATCATCATCATCACCATCGTCATCGTCATCGTCATCACCATCATTATCGTCATGGTCATCATCATCATCGTCATTGTCATCATCATTAATGTCATCACCATTGTCATCATCATCACAGGGGGTTAGATTATTAGGGGTTTGTAGTGTTAGGGGTAATGATGAATATATAATTAACTATATATTATTATATTAATTATATAATATATATTATAATAATATATTTATTATATTTAATATATAACATATTATACATATATTATGTGTTATATATAATATAAATATATTAATTATATATTATATATTATATATAACAAAACAAAACCCAAAAAAAACTCAACCGACCTACACTCAAACTAAAACTAAACCCTATCTGCAAACAAAATCCTGACTCCATCGCGAGTGCAAGTCCTCCATAAAAAAATTCACACATAGGGACTACATTTTATTCTAGTGAAGTGGGTTATTTTGAGGTCGCCACTGATTTCTTGGAGTTCTTTGTCTTTAAGAGTTTTCGTGGGATCATAAATTATATGAGGGAGAAGGCCTCATTTGACGTTTGAGGGTGTTTCACAGCCCGAAACACCTATGACCACACCTGCGTTTTTTGTGGGACTGGAAATTGTATGAGGGAGAAGGCCTCATTCGACATTTGAGGGAGTTGCATATCCTAAAACACCTATGACCACAACCATCATGGTAATATTTTCACTTGCCTATTATTATTAAACTATTTTTTCACGTTCCTGTAATTTTTAGGTCATAAGGTCAAAACCCAAAACTCAACCGACTTGCACCTAATCTAAAATGAAACCCTGCATACAAACAAAATTCTAAATTGAGCGCGAATGCAAGTCCTCCATCAAAACTTTCACACACGGAATGAAACTAAATTGATTTCCCACCAATTGTTTTTCCAACAGCCTCAAGCACAAGTCCTCCATCAAATATTTCACACATAGGGACTACATTTTATTCCATCAAAGTGGGTTATTATGAGACCACCATCGATTTTTTGGAGTTCTCTGTCTTTAATGGTTTTCATGGGATTGGAAATTGTACAAGGGAGAAGGCCTCATTCAAGATTTGAGGGTGTTGCACAACTTGAAACACCTACGACCACACCCAAGTTTTTCATGAGATTGGAAATTGTATGAGGTTGAAGGCCTAATTCGACATTTGAGGGAATTGCATAGCTTGAAACTCCTACAACCACAACCATGATGGACGTAATATTTTCACTCACCTATTATTTCTAAGCTATTTGTTCATGTTCCTACAATTTATAGGTCACAAGGTCGAAACCCAAAACCCAACCGATCTGTGCCTAAAATATAACTAAACCATGCTTGTAAAAAAAATTCTGACTCGAGCACGAATGCAAGTCCTCCATAAAAAAATTCAAACACAAATTGAAACTACATTGACTTCCCACCAATTTGTTTTCCAACAACCTCTAGCACAAGTCCTCCATCAAAAATTTCACATGTAGGTATTGCATTTTATTCCAGCAAAGTGGGTTATTTTGAGGTCGCCATTGAGTTTTTGGAGTTCTCTATATTTAAGGTTTCTCATGGGATTGGAAATTGTATGAGGGAGAAGGCCTCATTCGACATTTGAGGGTGCTTCATAGCCTGAAATACTTACGACCACACCTAGATTTTTCGTGGGATTGGAAATTGTATGAGGGAGAAGGCCTCATTAGACATTTGAGGGCGTTGCATAGCCTGAAACACCTACGAACACAAGCATCGTGGTAATATTTTCACTCGCCTATTATTTCTAAGCTATTTGTTCATGTTCATGTTCCTGTAATTTTCAGGTTACAAGGTCGAAACCCACCCATGCCCATTATTATGTGTTCATTGTGTGACCATGGAGAACAATGGTAAGAGGAGTTGTTGGTTCTTAGGTCACAAGGTCAAAACCCACCCAGACCCATTATTATGTGTTCATTGCATGACCTTGGAGAACAATGGTAATCTAATTTGTTGGTTCTTATTCCTATGGTAAAATCCAATAAATATGATATGGGACATAATAGAGCATCCATAACAACCATATTTACAACCTCTAGTTGGGTAAAAGAAACAAATGCCATAATAGTACCCTCCCAAAAGAAATTAAAATCACATGTTTGAAATGCACCTGATCATATGTTACTTATGGGAGCTCTATCAACTACAACTTGCATTGTCACCCTATGATATATCGGCCAAGAAATAGGAAACATTCCCAATGGAACTATTTCATGTTTGGAGCTCGAAAATATAGGTAAAACTATACTTGTACAATAACATAACATGAGTCTGTCAAATATTAAGTGTTTGAAAATGCTTGGTCAACTTATATGTCTTGAGAATTTGAGTAACAAATGTTTTCTAATAGAAAAGTGGTCTAAGGAGCCATATAAATGTCACAAGTTCCAACCCTTTATGTGATTATGTTTGAGCCCTGATCTTTGGTAGCTTAAAAATCAAAAGTTTATGCTTGAGGTTAGTTGGAGCAATGTAGTTCAAACTAGGATGATTGCACCAACTGGTATCTTAAGAATATAATATGTTAACTTTGCACCGAGTGCCATACTAGTCTCTATTGTATTTAATCAAGTGTGCTAAGAGATCTATAAATATTAGCATGAAAGAAAACATATCCCTATCGAATGCAATGCAACTCATTGAAGTTTTTCTAAGAACACAACTCATAATTGTTCACTCCAAGAGTAACCTGGCATTTCGTCTGTCACAGAAAACTAGAGATAAGTGATAAGAAACATCAACTCTAACTCATGACAATGTTTCTAGCTCCCTGTCTCACTAGGCATAAAATATGAGCAAGATTATATCTATAATGCATAGGACTTTACTGAGTTCACGTCACAGAAACCTAAGAATCATAATGATTATACTCTCTTTTATTAAACTATCCCATACATGTTGACAGTCACAAACAAAATATGAATTACATCAAAATGTGATTTCATAGGTCAACTAAACTTCAAAATAATCCCTAAAAAATATTATTAATACATGACTAGTACAAATCAATGGAAGGAAAGAATTGATGCAGAAAAAATTGTTCAGTACAAGTGATTGCAAAATGTACTAGCAAAGCAATGGAGACTACTTGGCATTCAAAGTGGATCGCTATACCAAGAAAAAGGAAAGTACATACATAGGTTTTGAACTTTTCCAAATAAAGGAAAGAGATATCCCCATAGAGGTCCTGGAATTAGAGAACAAGAATTATAATATCATTGCATTTGCTTGGGAGTCCAAAGGCCACATATTTGTTATTATCCATGGGGACTATTTTGGAAGTGGATTGTTTTGAAAAAAATGCATTGTTATGTTTAATCTTCTCCATACTTCTTATTTGTTGATTATAATTAGAGAATTAGATGGATTTTGACATATGCATAGGTTTTATTAACCCATATAACCTTATTAAATGAATCAATGATCTTACATACCTTTAGTGATTGATTCTTACATACTTCCTTATTAACGATTGATTCTTACATACTATGAAGAACCACTAGAAACAACACTTTCCTCATTTCTCAAAGAAAAGTGTAAGCAAGGCATCTCAAAAGAATTTTCTCCATATCTTTGTCCAACATTGCAACAATATTATACATGCAACATAATATTTTCCCGCAATCCTTTAATTCTTCAACCTCCCTTGATTTTGCTTCTTGCTGCAATTTATCATTTGTTGCATGCACAGAACCTCTTACAATATCCCAAAGGGAAATTTCTTGTGTTGACAAGCAAAAAATCAAGTATACAGATTTATCTCACCCATTTCCCCCACCCTTGGCATCATAATCCTCTCTTGCAGTCAAATCCAAATGTATTTTATATTATATTTTATATATTACAACATAACGATTTTTAATTTTAAGATTTTGACATAGAAAAGATTAATGCTGAGAAATTTCATAAAAATAGAACACTTCCTCCTTTGATTCGTATGGTGGTTGTATTGTATGGATTGATGGCATCACCAGTTTGTCTAATCATATGCCCATTTGATTTTTAATTTCTTGGAGGGGAAAATAAATGTGTATGCATAAAATGTGTTATATCATGAAAGTTTCTCATTTAAAATTTCCTTAGTTTCCTTGATTGTATCAAAACCTTCTAGAACCTTTTACCTAGATTCCAAATTGAGGATGGATGGGTGGATTACTTGGTGGGAGGATGTGCCTGGTGAACTATGGCCTTTCTACATGGGTGAAAACTTGCAACATTTGGTGTAACTAGATTGAATCATTTGGGAGGAACTTGAAGATGTTTCTAAGGCCCTTCAATTCACCCCTTTTGATGAAGAGAAGCAAATACATGCACCAATCTTTACAATATATTGAGTTTGGATGAAATCTAGCATGCTAGAAATGATCAGTTTCAAGCTCATCTGCATTGGATCAATTTGAGAGATAGGCCCACCAAGGCCTTCATTAAGGTCTTGGAAATTAAATAAGATAGTCAAAAAATAATTGTTCTCAATAATTTGAATGGTTAGGTAAATAATAGAATGGGAATTTCTATCTCATTATTTTATGACTTTTCGATCTTAGGACTTCCAAAAGAAAGAGAGGTGGTCATGGAACATTGCCTCAATGTTGTTCTAGTTAGTATTATAGAGGAACAAAAGAATGCATGTGATCATGCCTTATCTGTGGATGACTTGATTACAACTCTGCATGAGATGTATGATGATAAATTTCCTAGGTTTGACAGTTTCCCATGTGATTTTTACAAAGCCATATGGATTTTTTAAGGCCTATATTACTGTAGAATAAAAAACATCCCTTAGGAAACAATCTTTGGGGTGGAAATTAACTAATATTTCTTCAATTTTATTCCCAAGGTAGGGTGAGCTTGAGTTGATTACAAACTAGAGGAAAATTATGTTGTTCAGCTCTTCCTACATGATTTTGAAAAAATCCTTATCTCTTCATCTCAAGAATATTTTTTCAAAGATTGCCATGGTAGAATATACTATATTTATCCATTTTTGATACATTTTAGACAATGTTATCGTCGTTTGGGAGGAAAAATTCTCACATCATTGTTTGGGTTGTTTCCTCATCTTTCAAAATCTCTACAAAGAATGTTAGACCACGGGAGTTTCACCTTGCTGACCAATATCTTATCACGTTCATCCATAAAGGGGTTTTTATAATTAAATTAAATGTGAAAAAATAAAGTCAATATTGTAGGTGTGTGGGAGAGGGGGATGTGGGGTCTCAAGGGATTTACAAGTAGTAGGGGGTATAAAGTGGGTATCTAGTTAAAATAGGGGTCTATTTTATGTGGGGTCTCAAGGGATTTATAGGTATTGGGGGGTATAAAAAGTGGTATCTAGATAAAATAGGGGTCTATTTTATTGGAAAGATGTATTGGGAGGGGGGCTTAACAAAAGGATTCGGGGAGGTATTTATCAATATCTAGTGAAATTAGGGGTATTATTTAATATCCCATGAATGTAGGTGCTATGTCATAGGTTCATTGAGTTAAGACCCCATGTGCTAGACAAATACCATAAAATGAATTGCTTGAATTACATTTCTTCCTCCATATATGAGTCAAAGGTCCTTTATAATCCAAAACCGAGCCATTTTAAAACAACAATAGAAATGTGAATTGTGTATTGGGTCAAATTATGACAATGTCTAGATTTTTTATATTAGAAATGTAGTGTCAAATTATTCATTGTCCATTAATTCTCCCCTTTTGCTAAATATATTTTTTCTCATTTGATGGAGTTAAGGTACAACCGAACAGGTACCTATTAGACCTATCATCCTTGAGCGAGGGAATTTCTAGAGGGAGGGGGGGAAGTGTTATATTCAACACATCTAACAGGGAGAGATCAACTAGAGGTGAAAAGGTCAAAAGAAAATTATGTAGGTGCATGGAATTTTTTCTTGCTAAAGGAGGTGAACTCATGTTCTTAAGATGATGAGAACATAGGTGACGTCAAGGTTCCTTTGAGGTACAAACATCTAGTGAAACAATGGGTATCCAATTAAATTCCTTAGTTGGACACTGGAATTTGTGTCAATGGGAGGATTTATCTCATTGCTCCGTTGTCCCTACATGGTCAATACCTGATTAATAGCTCAACGAGGTCCTGATGATCTTATGACAAACATTCGTTGTTAGTTTTTCGTAGCTTAGTCGCTCTTCCGATGAAGTAGAGATGAAAACATGATGGATTTGAGACAAACTATAATGGGTGATATGACGGACCGATGACAATCATTAGTTGATCTTCTGACGGAATAAAGACGCAAACGTGATGGATTTGAGATGAATTGTAGTGGATGATACGACGGATTGACGATGGTCATTAGTCGAGCTTCTGATGGATTAGAAATGAAAACATGATGGATTTGAGACAAACTGATGGGGCATATTCGTCATAGGTTAGTCACTCTTACGAAGAACAAGCGGCGAGAACAACCTAGATTTAGGACCTACATCAGTCGATGGTATGACATAAGTGTTCATCTGTCTTATGACGAACATGGATCGTCGTAATTTTGACATATGTGACGTGATGAAAAATGGGTTGTAGCCTTTGTTTTACTTGATATGTTATGGCAATGAACATACATCGGTAAATTGTTGGAAAGTGGGCCCAATGTAGTAGTGATACCTTGCATAATGCTGACAATCCTTTTGGGTTGATTTGAGAAAAAATCACTTTCTTAGCCTTCAAATTTCAAATGCTTGGTTTTAGGAGGAGAATCATTAAGTTTACCCTTGACCCAAGCTGACCTTTTTTCAGTTCCTTCTCTATCAATATCTACCTACTTGCATGGTCATCCACGAGGATGATTAAGCTTGGTAGTTTCATGTGAGGTCTCGTATCTATCCTCTTTAGTGTGGTATTCAAACTCTATGTCAATATTGTTGGGAGAGTTCCAATATTTATCTCCCAAAATCTCCATGAGCCACACCATCTATCCATCATCATTAGTCACTTTAAGCTTCATTGTAGGGAGAAGGAATTTTTCATTTGTCCACTTTGACAATGATACAAAATAACAAGGTCAATCCTCTAATCACTAGTTATAAATTTGGAAATCATAGCACCCTAAGACATTCTACCTTTTCTATACATACTACGAATGAGAATGACGAGGAGAATATCTCGACCCTGGTGACATATAATTTTGTTTTCTTCTTATTATTTCAATGTTGTTTTCTCCAACCATAATAATATATAGTAACCCCAAGGAACTTGATCGGATTTGAACATGTGACATATGATCTACTCGTTGGCAACATGTTTTGTGTTGATGGTTCAATCGATTAAACTAACCCTTGGGGCTTTCTTTAAATTATATACACACATATAAGATATATATATATATATATATATATATATATATATATATATATATATTCTATGTGTGTGAGCACCTTTCATGATGTTTTGTTTTCTCTTTTTATGTTTAGTGTTTGTAATACATTTTTTACTCTTTGACATGTTTAATTTACTATTTCACTTTAAAGTTCATTAATGTTAATAAATTAAAATGAAAAACTTTAAATATGTGATTAACAATGTAGAAACATATTTTATAATTATGTGTGTATGTGTGACTAGATATTTAAAGTAATCGATTCATGCCTTATATCCCATGAATTTGATTCTCTAATAACCAATTTTTCATCCACTTATCACTCATTGTATCACGAGTGAAATGAATCACATGAGTATTCAACGTCATTCAAGTATGATCCATATCTCATGAATGTCATTCACTAGCAATGTATTTCCCATCCACTTAGAACTCATTGCATTACCAATAAAATAAATCACATAGATCTCAAGCATGGTTAACCATGGATGGTGCAAATTCTTAAAGGGTCTACATATCATAATAACAAAAAAACAAATCTGGTAACTCAAATTGTGAAGAAGAAAATATGTAAACACAACTACATACTATATTATTTATTGATAATATGTGTTTATGGTGGATATTGAGGCCTTATTACAACACAATATGTCTGCTATAAACATTAATAAAAGAAAATTATATTACTAAACATTTTAGTTACCATCATTATATATCTTTTACAACAACTCGTGGCTTCCTTCAACTCCTCTTCCCAAGACTTTCTAGACAAATATTTATTCAAGCAAGGGAAGGAACCTCCCTAAGTGTTCAAATTCCTAGTAAATACCAAGTGCACATGTGAAGAATCCTTTATTAGCCTTACAAGAAAATGGCAATTTACATGTATTTAAATAATGCTAAACCCTCTCAAGACAAAACAATATGTAAACTTGGAAAAAACAAATTCATGCACACTTRAGGTGTTGCATGGAGCACATTCCATCATTCCATTAATATTGAAACATCCTCTAGTGTTAGTAGCTATCACCTTTATAAATTATGGCTCAATACTCCAATTATCACTCAAATTTTGAAATTTGGTTCAAAACATGATACTTTAATTTCTTAGAAAATGTGCATAAGAACTATGCAGATGCATACCATGTGGAATCCAAATGTACAACAATGAAATGTCTCACATGATCTACAACTCCATGAAATCAAATTCTCTCAATGTATCTACATTTACAAGTTAAATAGTTTCAAAATAACATTATTAATAATTACATTATTTTCCAACCAACTCAGAAAAAAATACATTCAAACCAACTAAAAACAACACATTCAATATGAAACAAAATGTGCACTCTGTAACATCTCGCTCTTGTGCGCACTGAACAAACTTATTCTTTGAGGACACTTGCTCGCAAGTGATCTGGATTATTATACTTTTGGGCATTTGATTATGATTATGAGGCATTATGAATTGATGATATGTTATTGTGCTACATTGACATAGACAGGTGCTATTGACTCGATTTTACTGAGTGTGCATGATTGTGGACCTCAAGGATGCAGAGGCATCGATGGAACCCCTTAGACTCCAGATCGAGTTGGGGAGTGGACTATTGGGGTTTGATTGTTGTATATATGATATTTGTGCATCTGATTAGATGATATGATTATGGATATATTTCTGACATGATTAGTAGATGATGCAGGTTGATGATAGCTTGCCGACCAGACTCACATGTGGAGTAGAGGGGTCACGCACGACTACCAGAGGCATTGAGGGAGAGGTGTGGACAACAGCCCTGCCACAGCCTACTAGCACTCTCGTCGTGGCTCGAACTGTAGGTTAACGATTACCTAGTTCGAGAAAACCCACAATGTCATGAGCGTTGACTGCGTTAGTCGCTCACGATGATTCTAAGGGGCGCGTAATAACGCATGGGCCTTATTCCTTAGAGGCCCTTAGTCTCCCAAAAGATCACCTGGCAGAGTATTGACTCCGGGGGTTTTAGATGTCTACCAAGTTAGTCAATAGGCGAGTGGCTCCCTTGGAGCACGTAGTGCATCCTGAAGGGCACGTTGCGCAAGAAAAATGGAAAGAGGCGAGTGGCACCCTTGGAGCACATAGTGCATCCTAAAGGGAACATCACGCATGAGAAACAAAAGGAGGCGAGTGGCACCCTTGGAGCACCTAGTGCGTCCTGAAGGGCACGTCGCGTTGTTAATTAATAAATGAATAAACCTAGATGACCTTAGGACGAATAAAATGATAAGAAAAATTTAAAACAATTTCCCTAATAAAATGTCGCCCAGCCTCAAAAATTAAAATCCAGGTCTAGGTGAAACTTGCGGCAAAAGAAAAATAGGTATTAAAAATATAAATAAATAAATAAAAAGGATAATCATCATTAATCATGTGTCAAGAAGGGGGTAAGTAATTATTTTAATTTATAAAAATATTTTGGGGAATAAAATTTAAAAGGGGGGAAATAATTGTTTTGTCACTTATTCTAATTAAAATTTATTAATTAAAAAGGAAAAAGGGAAAAAGTTAATTTCTACACCTGCCAAATTGAGTTTTAAATAAAAAGGGAAAGAGGGAAATGTAAAGGAATTAGGAAACTAGGAAAAAGCGGGAAACAGAAAAAGAAATGGGAAACACAAGGAAAAAGAAGAAAGTCTAACTTAGTAAGGTATCTAGCATTTAAGAACTTTCTAAATTAAACTCAACTAGTGAATTAGTAAGGGGGAAAGTCATTAAAACCTGTAAGGGGATATGGGGACACGTAGGAGCGATTCTAGGAGTGATTTTAGGTGGATGAGGGAAATAGGGGTAATTAAATAATAAATGAAATTAATTTATGGAGGACTGAAGGGGATGGGTGACACTTGTACGGGGAGGATTTTTATGGATTAAATTATTAAACTTTAAATTAAATGGGATTTTGGGAAAGTAAAGGACTTTGAAACTCTATATAATGGAGGGAGGAGAAGGATGATGGATCTCTTCTGTATGTGTAATGTTATGCTACAGAAATTTATACTTGAACGACTTAGCTTGTGGGAGTTGGGATACCCAGCTCAGTGAGGAGTGGTAGTTCAGCCTTGCGAGGCGAGCTGGGAGATAGCTAATTCTTTGGTTAGTGTGTGTGGCCCCTTTGTGGCTAGGGGGGATAAGGGGGAATAAGAGTACCCCTAGCGTTGGTTGGGAGGTATCAGTGAAGTCTCATCGATCGACAAGCGAGAGTTGCATGGAGCGCGCGGGACAACAACTCAGAGTGGGCTACTTGGGATACAATATGCCTCCTTTATTTCTGCATGGTAGATTGTTAGTATGATTTATGCTTTTAGTTCTATATGTTTAATTCAGTAAATAAAATGATTGTCTTAGTATTCTAGTTGATGACTGAAATTTCCCCCATAGCCCTTAGCTCGATGTTGATTGATTCACATGGCCTTCGATCCCTTCTTATCTTGACCATCCTATGGTTTATTTATTTGTGATGATTGTGGTTTAATTTTTCCTTCGTCCCTAGCTCATCAGTCCACGCTTAAGCAGTCGACCAGGAGCCTGATCTACGGTCATCACTTCGGTGTTAATAGACCTATGGATCTAAATGCCCTGCTTTTCTGTGTGTGGATGATGAGCGAAGGATGTTCCTGCCAGTCGTCTTCCCATGTTGGTTGTTCCAGGTAGTGTGTTTCCTTGCACCTTGACGCGATTAATTAACCCTAAAATTTATTGATTGATGGCGAATCTTTTTTTATTTTGACGTTTTATATCTTGTTGGATTTTCACTAGTTTTATTTACCTCTGCACTCTACTTGAAGACGATTGAGACTGTGTTTTTCACCACTAGTTAAGACTGCGCTTTTGCCATTGCCAGACTGCATTCGTTGCTTGATAAAGTCTGTTGTTTGTTTGTTTGCCTGGCAATTTGCCACTTCTTCGGCTGCATTCGTTTGATTTGGGGGGGCAAAATTTTGCCCAAGGAATTTTAATTCTGGTCAGATTGTTTAGATTGCCAATGTATATTGGGTTAAGACGAATTATGATTCTGGGCATTTTTTGGGATAAACTCAGTGGATTAAATTATTTGAATGTTATAACCTCAATGGATTTATTTGAATGTTAAACTCATCTTTCATGACACCGTTACCTCTACGATTTGTAACCTTGTAATTGTTGTAATCCCCTATACCTCTGTGATTTAACCTTTACCTTTGATTGCTTAGCATTGGATTTGCATTTGATTTCTGAAGCCTACTGTAGTACTGAATCTGATTCTGATCTTGCATGTTTCCCTTCCCAATCCATATATTACAATGCAATTTTATTTTCGCTTTCTGGGCGTTTTTACTCTGCAATTTCCACTGCGATTGCACTTGGCTTTGATACCCTGCCTCACCATGTTACCCAGCGAGTTACACCTCAGCGTTTAATATCTTTTAAGTCGAGTAGCTTGTAAGACGGTAGCAAATTTAATATGGTTTAAGTATTACATTAATTTTTGTTCCAGTTTTTATGTGAAGGATAGCAAGGACTTATTGAGACAGTGTGTGTTCTTTTATTTGCACACAGACAATGAATTCCCTTTAGTTAGTGCCTCTTTTACTGACTTCTTTTTACCCCTGTGTCTGCGATTTTACTTTATATATGGCTCGAATTTAGACATGTTGGCATTGGGAATAAGTTTGTTTTTTTTTCCTATATTGGGATGCCAGCTTTATTACTTTTTGGATTATATTACCTCAGCGATTTGAGATTTGGTATGGCTGTAATTGCTCAATGAAAATGGATAGAGATTTAGTTATAAGTGGCCTTGATTTTGGTTAGCGAACTAAGGCGTGGATAGTAACCCTGAATTTTACAACAGCTATTTACTTGACAACAAGTTAGCTAGACCGCGATTTATAAGGGAGTAAATCCTTAAGTAGACTTTGAACGGTTTCTTATCTCGGTTAAATTCTTATTTTCTTTTACTTGACAACAATATCCTATTATGATGTTGATAAATTCTAGATGTGTTGAATAGTTAATTTAATTTATGAACAGCTAAGTTACTGTATGCATTGAACAGTCAGCATTGATATTTATATATGAGATGACATTAGTTTATTATCTTGAGTAATAGACATGCTTGGCATTTAAATTAATACACAACTTCTCATAGTTTTTACCAAACAGCGTTGAATTTATCCCATCGTTGATTTCCCTACTTACCTACACTGTTATGACCTCGTCTCCAGCTACTTGTGGCAACGATTTCATGGGCAGCAACATCCTTCCTGTATTTTAGACAGTCAGCTATTGGATTCTGCATTGATGGAAATTGAATTAGCATTTTGCTGGATAACTAACCAATTTCTTCAGCGTTCTTACTCCTGAGTTCTTACTTTTACCTGACAGCATTTTAATGGGCGTATTTTTTTTCTGGATAGCGTTCCCTTTTCTCTTATTTAGCAATGATAATTATTTTTGTAGGGTATCATGTAACAATGGCATCAACTGCATTGAGTGGCTTTGAATGACATTTAATTATGATCAGGCATTTGGCAATTAAATCTCATTAAATGCATGCGGCAACTAAACCTTGTTAGACGAATATGGAATTAGTCTCATTAAATGCATATGGCAACAAATCTCATTGAATGTATATGGCTTTAATGACATTGCCACTTCTTAGCAGATTATTTTTAAGGTTAATAGACGGTTGTCATTTTGGTACGGTCAGTGTAGACAGACCGCATGTTGTAATGTAATGTGTTAATAAGTATTTCATTATATCTTTCTGCATGGATATGGTAAATGTTGTTTTATGATGTCAATTGCTAGTTAGATTACAATTTGGAATTAATTTAGAATTTCCCTTTTAGATCGTAAGTAATGATAAATTTAGATATGTATTCAACACTAATTAGATGGTAATTATTGACTGGTTAGACTTGATAAAAGGGTTGGGTGGTTGATGAAGTCGTGTATTGGCTTGTGTCTTCCCTGGTAGTCATCCTTTGGTGTCTCGTCGACTTGTTGTTGGGGTTTGGGTGTGGTTTTCTTATCGGTATTCGGCTCCTAGCACGTCGGATTTATCTAGAGTCCTCGGTCTAGATAGGATATGTGGTGCCAAGGTTATTAATGCATCTATCACCTGGGGATGGCATGATTCCTGATGAGGGGACCATGGCACGCCCTATTGGATAGCAACGAACAAGAACTTGGGCGGAGTCAGTGCGTTCTGTGTGAGTGTTGTCGAGCGTAGTAAGTTTCTTTTGGTGCATGGGTGGAACGCCTTCATGCGTTTGGTACGTGTGCCTTGAGGTTCTAGTCTTGTTCGTCAAGGTTGTTGTGTTGGGAGGGGGATGTTGTCTCTTATCTTGTAGGCGTGTCTTGTTTGCATCGGGCGGGTAATCGATCCTCCTTGTTGATCTACGCATGTTTCGCTCAGTTGCCCTTGTGCCAATGCATGGAGTCATAGTTGCATGTTGCTTGGACTGCGTGCTTGCATTCGTCGTCAGTGATGTGGTTAAACTGTTGTCGCCGTCGCCTTCTTGCCTTAAAAAAAAAAAACGTTTTGCTCTTCTGCTTCACTCGTAGTCGTAACGAAGGGGGCATTACTCACTCAAGACTAACAATGCATTCCTTTCGAGATTTGTGAATTGGAAAATGATCTCCTTATAACATTCCAGACCTTCCAATATAGTTGGATCTTCATTCCCAATCAAATTAGTCATCAGTATTACACAACAATGTCTTCTCCACATTTTCAATGTTTACAAAAACAAGATGCAATTATCTTTCTCCACATTTTCAATGTTTACAAAGCAAGATACAATCATCTTTTAAAATGCATGTAGGGCCTTGAAAATTGATTACTGGGATGGGATGGAATCCAAGAATACCAACCTAGAAGAATATCTTAGGTCTACTATTACCCTATATCATCAAAATCAATACTAACTTAAAGTTAACTTTAATTTACAAAAAAATCTAAGTCTATAATTAGTTATAATTAGTTAAGCTTAAGCAAAATTACATATATAAATTTATACATTTTTATTATATTTATATAATATAACTAGTAAATTTTTATTTTTCCTTTTAAATAGAAATTTTATATTTTATATTTTAATTATCTAATTTCCAATCATGCATCAATATATTTTTATGTGTTTTTATGTATGTTTTGTTGTATTTATGTTAGTATAAGAAACAATATGAGGGGAGCAATATCCAACCTATTAAGTAGCATTGAATGTACTAGGTAGACTAGAGACTTTATTATAAGTCGTTTGATTTAGATGATCTATAATCCACCTGCTCTAACATTCAATGTTGTTGGCAGCCAAAACATGAGTCTTATTATGTTCGTACAAACAGAGAGTTTGTAAGATTCCAATCCTTGAATTATCTTTCCAGCAAGGTGACCGTATTTGGATGACATTTTCAGCGAAGTTTAACCTACTTAAAAAAATAGTCCTAGCAGTCTCTATATAGTGCATGCAAGTTTCCTGATTCACAGATTCATGTATAATTTAATCCCTGGACAGAAACAACAACATACATAATTTAGTACGTCGGGAAAAGGTAAAAGAAAAGGCCACCATGCACTCGGAGTCCACTGATGGGGTGAGTGACAATGATTATGCAAACGGAAGATGTAGATGAATACTATCTAGATGCATATCTAATCTACTTTTAATCTAACCTATCCTAGCTAGGAGCAAATTAATGTAAGTGAATGAGTTGTTACCAAGAAAACATATACTACATCAAAATAGTCCATAAACAAACATGCTCTTACAACGCATGTGAACAACAAACATTCTACTTGAAATAGTTCGCAGCAAAACAACAACACACGTGAGTCCTCTCTGTCAAAAGTTGGCCCCGAGGATTTCTCCATATTAAGAGTTTCAACAATAGTACATGAAAAATTTAAGAACAACTCTCCAATTTTAGTTGACATTGTATTCCCAAAGTAGTTCAGAAGTGTACAATGTTAGGAGAGCCAAAAGCCCTTTCTTTGGGTTCTACTCTAATATTTATTGAGGTTCAATAAGACCTTTGGCCTTTTGTCTTCCAACATTTGTCCTCATCATCTTTGTGATGATGAGTAACAAGGACAACGATTACATTTCGAATTTGTCTTCTAGCGTTGGTGGGCCGTCATGGATTTCGGCCATATGTGCCTTACGCATCATGAAGACTAGCCTTGGGCATGGGGGTATCTTCGTCCTCCTAAGTTTGACAGTCGATTATCATAGAGTTTCTAGATCTCGTCTTCATCCATTTGCCTGAGATTTTCTTTGGTGTTCTTCCATCATTGCTACATCTTTTGTTATTGTTCCTTCGTCATCTCTAGCTGTAGATTTCATCGCAAGAATGTTGAACGTGAATCTCCTTCGCTCAGTACCTGACAACATTCAACATACAATAGATGTGAGTAAATCCAAATAAACTATCAAGAATAATCATCTGAATGCAAATAACCGATGCATTCACTGATTGAAATATTTGTTGGATTTTCCTTATTTATAGAGCATTAGTGTCACTAGTGTTATTTAACTTTGTTACCATTAACATATATATCATGTACTGAGCAGTAGCAACATAAACAAGAGATAGAAAAGAACACAAGATATTTAACCTAGGAAAACCCCAGCAACCTTTCTTAAATAGATTTTGTTCACAAAACAAGTCCAATCAGATAAACCCTAGCACAAGTGCTAGCTTAACCAAAAATACCACCCCAGTTGCAACAACAACACCATACAAAGGTAGTGCATCTCCTCAAGGAGTAGCGCACAAGAGAGAGATACCAAAAGACTAAACAAGAATAAATTGTGCAGCTGCAGCTACTGCATCACCTCCTCCAAACTTGCGCCTTGTTTTTGTGTAGCTAGGAGAGTGTGAATAAGTGAACAAATGAACAGAGGCGCCTCCTTATTTATAGTCTTCTTGTCCTTCTAGTTGGTCCGACTTCTCTTCTGGGAAGGTGTCTTTTAATTATATTTTATTCTTTTGGGTCGACTTCTCTTCTAGGGTATTTCAACATCTGTCAAATGGATCTCTTGCTTCCGGAATCTTCTCTACATCTAAGAAAGGTCATCTAGGAGGGAAAGATCCTCCCGTAGCTACCAAAACATCAACACTCCCTCTTATCTAGGGAGGCATCTTTCATGATGTCTTCATCTAGTAGTCCACTAACTACTCCGCAATCTTCTAGTAGGCTCACAGCTGCTACAATGCCTTTGGTAGCTTGAATCATTAGGCATAGTCTCTGTGATCAAATGATCACACACATAGCTACATCCAAATGATCTGGTAATCTCCATGACAATCATCTAGTAGGACACAACTACTACAATGTCATCCAATAGATCACAACTGCTGCCAAGTAGTGCACAACTATTGTCTAGTGACACACAGTCACTGCCAATGGAACACATCCATTGTAGTAGCACATAGCTACTGTCTAGAGAAACATAGTCTCYGCCAGTGGTACTCAACCACCTAAGTAGCACACAACTACTGTTTGGAGTCACATAGCCTCCACTAGTGGAACGCATCCACCGAAGTAGCACACAACTATTGTCCAGAGTCAGATAGACTCCGCAAGTGGAATGCATCCACCGAAGTAGCACATAGCTATTATTTGGAGTCACACAACCTCTGCCAGTGGAACACATCCACCAAAGTAGCACACAACTATTGTCCAGAGTCACACAGCCTCCACCAGTGGAATACATCCATCGAAGTAGCACACAACTACTGTTTGGAGTCACACGGCCTCTTCCATAGTCTTACGACTATGTGTGTCATGTTTCTTCTCTCAATAGGTATGATAGTGCATTACCCCCTTAGTCACCTCATGTGACTAGTCTAGGGAACCCTTGGCCAAAGGGGTTAGCTGGCATGAGAATAAACAACACACCTCCCTCTCAACGAGGGTGGACATTCGAAAACACTCCAAGCTTGTCCCTGAAGTACTCATACTTCACTCTTGACAAGGGCTTGGTGAGGATCTCCTCTATCTGTCTATCCATGGATATGTACTGGAGCTCCACAACTCCTCTCTACACCATGTCCCAAATGTAATGATATTTGATCTCTATATTCTTAGACCTGTCATGGAATACATGGTTCTCGGTAAGCTTCACACAACTTTGATTGTCACAATTTATCAAAGTTGTCTCCAATTCTAGATCAAATATCTCAACTAGCAACTTCTAGAGCCACACTGCCTCATGGATTTCCACGCTTTCTACAATATACTCTGCTTCTGATGTATTGAGTACCACTGATGTCTGCTTCCTGCTCAACCATGATATCATTCCTGATCCCAAACTAAAACAACATCCAGAAGTACTCTTCTGATCCACTGCACTTCTTGCCCAGTTCGAATCTGTATATCTCTACAACTTCACATCTCCACTTGAGACATATCTCAATCCATATCCAACCATATCAAGAAGGTACCTCAACATATGCTTCACTTCCATCCAATGTACCTATCTAGGTTCAACCATGTGTTGACTCAAGGTATTCACTACAAAGCATATGTCTGGCCTGGTGTTAACCAGGTACATCAAGGGTCCAATCAATTGTCTGTACATCGTGGGATCCACCAAATTTGAATATTTTTCACTCAAGAGATTCAAATTTATTGTCATGGGTGTGGTCATGGACTTGCAGTCCATCATCCTAAATTTCTTCAAGATATCAACAGTATATTTTCCTTGGGTAATGAAAATCTCATTTTATCTCTGCCACACTTCCAATCCCAAGAAGTAATGCATCAGACCTAGGTCATTCATCTCGAACTCTGAAGTGAGCTCCCTCTTGCACCCAACTGTGAGATTCTCATATCCTATCATAAACATGTCATCCACATGTAGGATCAATGGGAAACCATCAAATAACTGCCTGATCTGGCATATCATGCCTTGGGTGCCTACTTGGGCTCGTACAAATCCTTCTTCAATATGCAAACATGAGACTCCTTCTCATGTATCTTGTGGTTGCTCTATGTACACTTCTTCTAGTTACCGGAGCAAGTGTCTCTTCATAATATTCCCCCTTTTACTGGGAGAATCCACAGGCCACAAGTCAAGCTTTGTACATATCTATGATACCATCTACAGCATGGTTGATCTTGTAGATCAACTTGGAAGTCACTACTGACTTCCCTTCTGGTCTCAGAATCACTTCCCACACATCATTCTTCATGGTGGACTAATACTCCTCCATCATGGCATCCTTCCATTCCTCCTTCTTAGCAGCTTTTTCAATGGTGGAAGTCTTTGAATCAATGATACTCTCATCAGTGCCACATAGCTAGAAAACATGTGTGGTTTATGAAATTGAGGTAAAATATATATCCTAGTCCTTCTGACTAGTTGCCTCCTCTGTCACTGCAGCAAGGTCTATCAAGACAAGGGAATCCTCCCAGGAGATCTCACATCTCCTAGAAGCCTATGAAGCTTTGATCTAGCCGCTTCAACTCATGGCATATGTTTGCCAGTCCTGGAAGACGTCTCTGTCTCCTATCTGAATTTAGAAGGAATACTTTCTAAATGAAAGTCTCTAATCCACTGACTCTCTTTGAGATCGGGCTCACTATGAATCTGCATGCTCCCTCTTAAGATTGACTCCCTCTAAGTCTATACGATCTTCGGAGCTACCTGCTTCTATTGCATTTGTTGACTTCTTCTGAAGTCTGATCTCCTATGGACTGTACTGGGAGGTTGATCCTCCCTACTGGATCCTAAGGGTTGACTCCCTTTGAAATCTATCTATTTCTGAGATGGTACTTGGTGGGGTCGCCTGCCTCACCACTGGTGGAGTCATATGCTTCTCTTCATAGTATGGCTTATTAATGCCATGTATCTGTATGAGAACATGCTTGTTTACTGCATCATTTCTAGGTAGGCCCTTCTGGCACTGCTGACTCTTCTTGGTGATATAAAGAGTGGTCAAATTAACTGTACGATCATCTTTGGAGCCTTTTGCTCCTCACAGACAATCTCCATAAGAGATACTCTTCTTTGTCTTCTCCTTCGCATGGGTGTTTACGTTTGTGTAAACAGTTCTATGTCTCAGCTAGAGACTGTCTAAATAGTTGTCTCTTGAAACCGTCATCATAGCTCCTTCTCAAATCTATCACCCATGACCTACCCAGAACAAGAGACAAGAACAACATTTCCATGGTAACCTCCATGGAATGTTTAGTAATCAAGAACATCTCCTAGAGGAGATCAATTTCATCTTGCAAACAAGTATATCATTAACAATGAGCATTTTCTTAATGGTAATCGTACCAACAATATTCAGGTGTACCTAAACATTTGATAACAATAGCAAATAATAAAGTTGTAAAGACTGCTATCATAGGTACAATACTTTCTTAAGCAACAACAATATAAAATATCAAACCTGATATGCAAACTTGGAGTCTGGTGTTGTTTTCCTGCTGGAGTTTCCTTCTATCATTCATATGAAAACACCATTGTCTAAAAGACAAATTCTTCATCCTTTGATGCCTTTGAGTTCTCTTTGGCTTATATTGCATGTGCATGGTGTTTCTTCTTCTCCTTTTCTTTCTCATGTTTGTGAGGACATTGTGCAGCATAATGTCCCATCTTTCTACAATTGAAGCATTGAACCTTTGACACATACCTCTTATGATGTGGCTTCTTAGACCTCCTTGGACTGCCTTCTTCTCTTTCCTTTCTCTTCTTCACTTGTGCTACAAGTGCTTGGTTTTCCTCATCATCTACCTTTTGTTTCTTGGACATCAATCTAGATTCCTCTTGAGAGTAATCTGCCCATAACTTGTCAAACTTGGGTAACTTCCTTCTTGCACAAATTCCTTGGAAAAATGGGTTCCAAGAGGGAGGGAAACCATTTAGTGTAGTGGTTACTAGTTCAACATATTCTACTGGATCTACAATGGCTACTAACTGGCCTTTGATACATGAGATCCTTGTAAAGAAGTTGGCTATCATCTTAGACTTGTTCATAATCACATTTCTGAGTTGATGTCGTAGGGTAAGATTCTGACTGGTGTTATTGCTTTCATAGAGTCTGGTTAGGGAATCAACCATATCCTTGGTAGTATTTAGTTCCAATACATTGGTTATCATGTGATCCTTGATTGAATCTGTCAAGACCCTCTTGGCCTTGACCTCATTCTTCTTGAACTTTGCCTTTGCTTCTTCATCTTCGAGTTCCGGAAGCATCTTTTCGACGTGATCCAATAATTCATTCTCTTCTAGAATGAGTTGTATTCTATGCTTACAAGATCTGAAGTTATCTGCTCCATCCAATCTATCCTCAACTCTCATATTGGTTGACATTTTCTCCAGTAGAAACCCTAGTACTAAAAAACCTTGATTTTTCAAACTTCACCAAACTGCACGTTGAGGGTTTCAGGGGGTGCATTAGGTTAGGGTGCACTTTTCTGTGAAGGCATTATTACCAACATCCTTGGGATAATACTCAACAACTTTGACAAAGTATTGCAGTTGCAAGGTACTACAAGGTGCCACTGTAGCGATCTTCCTTCCAATGATCAAACTATTCTGAAGGTAACCAACTCTGATACCATGTTGGATTTTCCTTATTTATAAAGAATTAGTGTTACTAGTGTTTTTTTACTTTGTTACCATTAAGATATATATCATTTACTGTGCATTAGAAACATAAACGAGAGACAGAAAATAACACAAGAGATTTATCTTGGGAAAACCCCAAAATGGGTTGTAGCCTTTGTTTTACTTGAGATGTTGTGGCAATGAACATACATCGGTAAATTGTCGGAAAGTGGGCCCAATGTAGTAGTGATACCTTGCATAATGTTGACAATCCTTTTGGGTTGATTTGAGAAAAAATCACTTTCTTAGCCTTCAAATTTCATATGCTTGGTTTTAGGAGGAGAATCATTAAGTTTACCCTTGACCCAAACTAACCTTTTTTCAGTTCCTTCTCTATCAATATCTACCTACTTGCATGGTCATACACGAGGATGATTAAGCTTGGTAGTTTCATGTGAGGTCTCGTATCTATCCTCTTTAGTGTGGTCTTCAAACTCTATGTCAATATTGTTGGGAGAGTTCCAATATTTATCTCCCAAAATCTCCATGAGCCACACCATCTATCCATCATCATTAGTCACTTTAAGCTTCGTTGTAGGGAGAAGGAATTTTGCATTTGTCCATTTTGACAATGATACAAAATAACAAGGTCAATCCTCTAATCACTAGTTATAAATTTGGAAATCATAGCACCCTAAGACATTCTACCTTTTCTATACATACTATGAATGAGAATGACGAGGAGAAGATCTCGACCCTGGTGACATATAATTTTGTTTTCTTCTTATTATTTCATTGTTGTTTTCTCCAACCATAATAATAGATAGTAACCCCAAGGAACTTGATCGGATTTGAACATGTGACATATGACCTACTCATTGACAACATGTTTTGTGTTGATGGTTCAATCGATTGAACTAACCCTTGGGGCTTTCTTTAAATTATATACACACATATAAGATATATATATATATATATATATATATATATATATATATATATATTCTATAGGTGTGAGCACTTTTCATGATGTTTTGTTTTTTCTTTTCATGTTTAATGTTTGTAATACATTTTTTACTCTTTGACATGTTTAATTTATTATTTCACTTAAAGTTCATTAATGTTAATAAATTAAAATGAAAAAAGAAAAACTTTAAATATGTGATTAACAATGTAGAAAAATATTTTATAATTGTGTGTGTGGGGCCGGATATTTAAAGCCATCCGTTCATGCCTTATATCCCATGAATTTGATTCTCTAATAACCAATTTTTCATTCACTTATCACTCATTGTATCACGAGTGAAATAAATCACATGAGTATTCAACGTCATTCAAGTATGATCCATATCTCATGAATGTCATTCACTAGCAATGTATTTCCCATTCACTTAGAACTCATTGCATTACCAATGAAATAAATCACATAGATCTCAAGCATGGTTAACCATGGATGGTGCAAATTTTTAAAGGGTCTACATATCATAATAACAAAAAAACAAATCTGGTAACTTCGATTGTGAAGAAGAAAATATGTAAACACAACTACATACTATATTATTTATTAATAATATGTGTTTATGGTGGATATTGAGGCCTTATTACAACACACTATGTCTGCTATAAACATTAATAAAAGAAAATTATATTACTAAACATTTTAGTTACCATCACTATATATCTTTTACAACAACTCGTGGCTTCCTTCAACTCCTCTTCCCAAGACTTTCTAGACAAATATTTATTCAAGCAAGGGAAGGAACCTCCCTAAGTGTTCAAATTCCTAGTAAATACCAAGTGCACATGTGAAGAATCCTTTATTAGCCTTACAAGAAAATGGCAATTTACATGTATTTAAATAATGCTAAACCCTCTCAAGACAAAACAATATGTAAACTTGGAAAAAACAAATTCATGCACACTTAAGGTGTTGCATGGAGCACATTCCATCATTCCATTAATATTGAAACATCCTCTAGTGTTAGTAGCTATCACCTTTATAAATTATGGCTCAATACTCCAATTGTCACTCAAATTTTGAAATTGGTTCAAAACATGATACTTTAATTTCTTAGAAAATGTGCATAAGAACTATGCAGACGCATACCATGTGGAATCCAAATGTACAACAATGAAATGTCTCACATGATCTACAACTCCATGAAATTAAATTCTCTCAATGTATCTACATTTACAAGTTAAATAGTTTCAAAATAACATTATTAATAATTACATTATTTTCCAACCAATTCAGAAAAAAATACATTCAAACCAACTAAAAACAACACATTCAATATGAAACAAAATGTGCACTCTGTAACATCTCACTCTTGCACGCACTGAAAAAACTTATTCTTTGAGGACACTTGCTTGCAAGTGATCTGGATTATTATACTTTTGGGCATTTGATTATGATTATGAGGCGTTATGAATTGATGATATGCTATTGTGCTACATTGACATAGACAGGTGCTATTGACTCGATTTTACTGAGTGTGCAGGATTGTGGACCTCAAGGATGCAGAGGCATCGATGGAACCCCTTAAACTCTGGATTGAGTCGGGGAGTGGACTATTGGGGTTTGATTGTTGTATATATGATATTTGTGCATCTGATTAGATGATATGATTATGGATATATTTCTGACATGATTAGTTGACGATGCAAGTTGATGATAGCTTTCTGACCAGACTCACATGTGGAGTAGAAGGGTCACGCACGACTACTAGAGGCGTTGAGGGATAGGTGTGGATAGAATCCCTGCCATAGCCTACTAGCACTCTCATCATGGCTCGAACTGCAGGTTAACGACTACCTAGTTTGAGAAAACACACAATGTCGTGAGGGTCGACTGCGATAGTCACTCACAATGATTCTAAGGGGTGCGCAATAACGCATGGGCCTTATTCCTTAGAGGCCCTTAGTCTCCCATAAGATCACCTAGCAGAGTATTGACTCCGGGGGTTTTAGATGTCTACCAAGTCATTCAAGAGGTGAGTGGCTCCCTTGGAGCACGTAGTGCATCCTGAAGGGCACGTTGCGCAAGAAAAATGGAAAGAGGCGAGTGGCACCCTTGAGCATGTAGTGCATCCTGAAGGGAACGTTGCGCATGAG